>JBCAUA010011301.1:0-13125 GCA_038406235.1 Peronia verruculata | reverse complement strand
TCTATCTATCTATCTATCTATCTATCTATCTATCTATCTATCTATCTATCTATCTATCTATCTAACTATCTATCTATATGCCTGCCTTTTGATATTTATTCTCCCATTTACTCCCAATAATCTAGTGATCGGGCTGGTTAGATTACTATGGGGAGAAAGAATATTAGATTTAGATGGAGTAGTATTATGTAAGCTGTCCACTTTGCTACTTTATTTGTGTGTATTTAAGAGTTTTGTTCTAGTTTGCTTCGTGACACGTCGGGTTTAATCTCAATACTGTATTCTACTGTTCTAGAGGAATACTTTAGCTGAGGACTCCCTATTACTCTGCACATATGATTGGAAAAGCTGCACTGCAGAGTATTAAAAAGGCCAAGTTATGTTTGTTAAACATTTAACATTGCCAATGGACCAGAACAAAAACATTGCCGCCCCCTCCACCCTCGTGTTGACGTACAAAGGGAGGGGGGGGGAGTGCGTGGGAGGACATTTTTTTTTTATTCTGTTCAAACTACATTTTCTAGCAATGTATAAAGATTACACCACAGTCCTGTACAGCACTGAACAGGCAATGTAATGTGTTATGCCGCCAATCACCGTTAAGATCCGTTCCAGTACAGCGAGCCAGCCAGCCAGCCAGCTCGCTCGCGGCACACTGGCAAGTAAGGCTAGCACAGGCAGGCAGCAACACGATCCCAATCACCAATAGGTCAACACGCGGGACACGCACGAGGACTGTTCGTCCTTATCGATGGACCAGCTTGCTGCTCTGTCCCACCAAGAGGAGTAGTTCTATGCAATGACAAAAAAAAAAAACAAAAACGTTTGCACTAGTGTTGTATTTCAGTGAGATTTCTTCTTTGGTGACGAACTGTTCGATATCGATTGACATCGATCTTGTCGATCATGTATGAAATCATGATGACTGACAGGACCACAAAATGGTTCAAGATTCCATACTGTGATATTTGGAGATTTCTGTATGGTTATGTGAATGCCATTAGTGATATGATAGGAACTGTTATTGTTTGAGCTCAATCGTCTCTAAAGCAGGAACATCAAACAGATAATTATGTTCACTGATCAAAGGCACAAGCTTTTTGTGAAGATGTAACCTATGATGTAGGATCGTCAGTTTCAGGCATGTGTGGCCGTATGAACATGGCATCTAATTCGCCAGGGCTAAATTCTACCATGGAATCTGCAGATGTGTCTAGAGCACCGAGGATTGTGTTTCTACTGCTATTCATGATCTCCTCCTTTGTGGGCAGTTTGTTCATTCTCATTGTTCTGGCACACAACGTCAAACTGCGGGTGGTACAAAACATATTGATCGCAAATCTGTGCGTTGTCTGCATTATAGATTGTGTTTTTAACATGTCACTGGTGCTTGGATCACTGCTCGTTGACGAATGGGTATATGGAGCATTTATGTGTAAAGTCAACAACTTTTTCATGAACCTGGTGGCCATTCAGACAATCCTTATGTTGACAGCCTTCAGTATTGATCGATATTTTTCCATCCGTTTTTCTTACAAATATGAAGCCTGGTTGTCGTCCTACAGACTCTGGCTAGCCTCTGCGTATTTGTGGTTACATTCCTTTCTTTTCAGCATTCCATTCTTAACCGAAGCCGTGACTTCCTCATTCCGTCCGCAACTTCACTTGTGCACATTTACAGGCGCAACCTCTGTGGGATTTTTATACAGCACTCTCCTAATTTCCTTCCTTGGGCCTTTGATAATCATCATCGTTTTCCACATCATCTACCTCAGACTGGCCTGGAAACTTAGATACATAAAGCGAGCCGACATGGTTCAGAAGAATTATACACAAATGCTCAATGAGACGTCCACAGATTCTCAACATTTCCGCACCTCATGCTCGTTTACTGTTACTCTTTTCATTCTATGGACTGTTTTGGAAATTCCCTTTATTATAACTTGTTATATCAAACAATACGAGTACAGCCAGAGTTTGGAGGAGGGCACTGTGATTTCTTATCCTTGGGAACTAGATGCAACTTTCATCTGGATGAGATTTTTTTACTGTTCTCTCGTCCCTCCCATCACATTTATCTTTAAAAAAGACATTTGGCAGAGCACGAAAGAATGTCTTCTGTGCCGGCGCCATAATTCAGTCACTGACATGGAAATCAAAGGGGTTGTTCCAATAGACGCAATCAAAAAGGAAAACTCTTTGAACAGCGAGAAAGCACCGTCTCCAAAAACGAAAGACAAAGATAATAATGAAATACACCACCCTCTTGCCTTCAACGTCCCTGTTCTCTTCGCTACGTCTACAGGCATATGCATCGAAGATTCTTCCGTCGGATGCAGTCCTGACAATACCATCCCCTCTCTCCCCACAATGGACATCATTCAGCTAAAGGGCAAAACATTAGATATTACCTATCCGGAGTACGAATACGCTGACGAGTTGGTGGGAGACACCAGTGACTATGACTCCAGCTGTGAAATAGATCAGTATTCGTCTTCACAACCCGTGTCCACCAAGAACTTTCAAGGAACTCTGCATCGCACCAGATCAATGTCTGATCCTGAGATCAGCTCTTGTCCTTCTCTCTCTCAGGAGAAGAGCAAAACTCAGGACTTAGCTGGTACTTTGGGTGCAGACTCTGGCCTTGACCTCAGCGGCACAGCTAATTCTGTCTTGGCCTCAGCAATGAGATCAGGATCTAGCAAAACTCTAGTGGATAGTCGTGCCTGTAACTCAAGCGATGATTATCATCCGTCCAGGAAATCCTCGCCTGCGGTGAATATCCGTAGATCAGAAATTCGTAGCCCTGGAAATAAGGTCCAACAAGGAGAGGAAACACAAGGAACAGATGCAAGAACAGACAACATAGCCAGACACACAGGATTCCCAGTGGCTAGGCGATCGTTAGCCGCTCGTCTTAAACCTTTAGAGAAGAGAGATGCAGAAAGTTCGCATGTTAAGGCAAAGAGAAAAAGACACAAGCACAGAAAGACTGAAATAATGGAACATTCAGAGCCGCCCCGTCATAAAGCGTCAGATTCAGAACCCGGTGAAAATCTAAAAGTTGCTTTGTCTGGATTGCAGAACGGACAAATGAAGTCTCCGGGTAGAATGTCCACTTCACAGATGAAAGAAGAACAACCTAAACAAAAAGACAGATGCGACTCATAATTACAAACAAGACATTTACCGTTGGAGAAATTTGGGTGAGCAAAGTCTGTTACAGAAACCCACTTTCCACGTTTTCAACCTTTTCTCCACAGTGTTTTCTCTCCCTTTCTATTCTCTGTTATTTTTTTCCTCTTCTGTTACTGTGCATCTTCCCACTCTCTCTGTGTGAGTGTATTCTCTCTAATTTTCTTTCTTTTTACACACTCTGTCAAAGACGACGTCTTTCTCTGTGTCTCTTCTTTGGCTTTCTCTCGTCTCTCTCTCTCTCTCTTTCTCTCTCTCTCTCTCTCTCTCTTCGCTTCCTTACTTTCGTTACGATACACAACAAACTTTTCCTTATCGTCAATGGTCATAATCTGCAGCGGTCACTTTGGGATCTCTGTCTCTCCATTTACTCCATTCCTTATCTCACATGCCCTTTGGCTCGTTCTGCCCAAGTAAATATTACCATATCTTCCACCACACGAACTCCTCACTCACAATCATAAACAATGCATAGGCAGTCGTACTAAGTTACTAACCCACAGGAGAGTCAGTCTTATTGACCGTCAGTAATGACACTCCTGCTGAACGTCACTTTGGAACACTACAGTGGTGCCGTAAAATTTGCTCTGTTCTCCATCCACTCTTCGAACAGAACGTTTTCTACGCCTGAATAACTTGGTCAATGCTGTCAGGTCACCTATCCCTATCTTGATGTTTATTGCCACTTGAGAAATACTCTTGTTTACTGACCGCCGCTGTTATTTGCTGATTACCGTGGTTATTTCCTGATACTACATCACGGCTTTGAGCTTTGAAGTAATTGACATTTATTCCTGATGAATGAATAAATGCGACAACTATCCACCCCCTTGGTTGATTTTGTTAACTCAAAGTTCACCTTCTTAATGTAGCCATTATTACGAACATACAGTCTTACCACTGTCTTTCTCCGATAACGAGATAACCTCAATCAGGAGGTTGAAAGACGTAAACAGAACGTACTCTTTCAGTGATTGCATTGGCAAACTTCAGTCCGACTCATGTAACATTTTCAGTATGTAGTAGTACAAAGTTAATCATAATCCCACTCCTATCTGAGCACTGTAATATCATTTTCTGTCACTGTTGTTGGTCTGTTTTACATTTATGCTTCTTGCTCTATGTATGCGTGCATGTCCTTTCTTTGCTTTATTACAAGCAATTGAATAATTATACCATTGTGGAATCGACAAATATAGAACACATACTGGATACAGGCTGTTCGTCAGAAGTAAGACTGACAGTGCTAGATTGTTTCTTCCTTAGAAATACGCTTACATTCCAAGCGACAAGCCATGTTGTGCTGTGTGGTTTTATGCCTTGTACAGTTCTTGCTCTCGCAACGAGAGCTGAAAAAAACATAGCGCTGGCTTGTCCCATGTGCGTCCCGCAAAATATGGCGATCTTGAACCGCAATGTTTCCTGAACAAAAGTACCTGTTACGGTGAGAAGGCCAGAGAAATTACGTGAGTGACCCATATCAATAAATTATAAGCCACGGTGATATAATTATGGGCACGGGCTGGCCAGAAGAAGTCAGTCATCTGCCGCACAACGAGAAACAAAAAGCGATCGATCTCGCAGCGAAGACATAAGGGTTCTGGAACAATGAGCATGGCCATATAACATCCATAATGGCATAAGGCCACAACTTTATCAAAATACAGGAGGATGCGTTAGTGCTCGCATTACTGGAAGCGACTGAAAGATCCTTGGATAAAAGTGGCAATATATATTACATATATGCATGGAAAGTTGTGTTATTCTTTGGGCTGATCAGCTGAATCCAAGACGCACTACATGAGCTAAGGGCATGTTGAGTGTGTTAAATTGTTGTTGAGTTAAATTCTTAAGAACATCGAAATAAACTGGGAAGTCGGAAATACCTGAAAGTTCATGGACTTAGCCGTTAATTGTCTTAGTTAATTTCAGTAGTTACCTTTCGGCATGGACCGACAATACAGGGAGAGTGTAGTTATTATTCGTCTGTACTAAAAAGAAAAAATATCTTTCTGAAATTGCCATATCATTATTTCTCTGAAAAACGTAAACGTTGAAATGAACCCAGCACGGATGATTATGCATAAAATTTCTTCACTCTATCAGTTGGCATCCATGTAGTGAAATAACTGTTTAGTTAATATGCTGTCACTACGTTATAGATGCAAGACCCATCCTAATGGGATGAATTTAACGAGATCCTCAGGTTGTAGGTGGAGAAGCCAGTGACACCAGCCGCTGAAACTAAATTGTAGAGGATACTGATATTAATCAGAAACTTAAAATCGATGTTCAGTGTTGGAAAATAAATGGACTCTTAATAACTTTAGACTAGACTAGGTTAAAAAATAATAGGCTAGACAAAATTGAATGGTAGCCATTTCTGTGAATTGCTTCCTCTAAAGCTGGCATAATAAGGTATTTCATGCATTTCCATCGTGAAAACATGCGATTATTGTTGTTTGTAGCCTTTCGTTCCTAAAAGCAGGATTGCCTTGACATTGTCAACTTCCTAATGGGAGATCGTTTCGCAGATCATCTGCCCCTCCCAAAAGAGGGAATTTTGACCAGCCCTATTACTTCCCTTTGCCAAATGCTAGAGCTGTTGAGCGGGGAGTGTAGAGAGGAAAACAAATCCATTTACTTCATATCATTCCAAAGACTAATCACAAAAAAAAAAAAAAAATGAAAAAAATTATCAGAGTAAGAAGGAAACATTCTCTTTATGTTTCAAATAAAGGCAGCAAAGGTTTTTTTTTTTTTTTTACACTGCTTGTTCAATCCCTCTTTTGTCTGGTAAAGGGAAGTAATAGGACTGAGCACAACGATCTCCCATTGATTGCATCTGGCCTACACATAATTATAGAACACTGATAGTTGCACAGCCGAACTCCACGCTTTGAGTTTTTATCTGTTCCATCGGAAATCAATGTTAATGTTATTGTCATCTCCATTAAACATTTTTGTTTGACAGATCTTATCACCTCTGCAGTACAAGTTCATTCCTCTTGTTGTTGTCTATCTAGGACTAGGACAGCCATTTTAGTATAAAATGAGGTATTTGTGTGAGTATTCCCTTTAAAATTGTGATTATCATTGAAGCAAGGTAGAGCTCACGTGTGAAAAGACAAGCGGTAGATTGATTTCTTTTACTGCAAACAATTGCTGGCTTTACTGCATGAACTACAGCAGTTTTGACAAAACATGAACATTAGTAAGTAAGTACTCATTTGAAACTGCAAGAAACATTAAAATAACAACAACAGCAACTATAACAACAGAGACAGACAAACAGACAGGCTGATAGAACGAATGAAAGACTGGCAAATCAGGCAGAAAGACAGGAAGAAAGACAGCAGGCATCCAGACATGTAGACAGGCAGAACGGATCGCTCAATAACTGAGAGCCGCTACTGCTGCTGTTAATGCTATCTTACTGACTAACTTTGAGTTCCTTTCACCCCAAACCTGAGCCCATAAATATTCCTACCTCTTAATCTTATTATTTGCATGTGACTTAGAACATGGTGAGAAACCTAAGGAAACTTGAGTCTTTCATGCGCCAAGAACTAGTCCAAGTAGAGTAACAATTGCGTCATTGTCTGGCCTAATTATTTTCTTATTTAACCTATTTTAGTCTTTCCGGATCACTGACTACCAAAGAACAGCCCGGTGAATCTGTTAAGTCAAGATTGAATGGATCGATGATTTATTTAATTATTCAGCCGGTAAGGGTCAGTTTTTCTACGGGTAAGCAGGAAAGAAGAATAGTTTGCGCTAATATAATCTGTTTGGGCGATTTCTTTCGTTTGGAATAAGAATAAAGAAGGCGGTCGACATGTCAATAGGCCTGAACCTTTAGGAACAAGTTCAAAACATGTCTAACTCAAATTCAGGCACAGGAGGTTTTCAAGCTAAGAATAGTAGGGACAAATTCCTTCTGTTATCAGTTTGCCTTTTGTGGGCGCACCCTATATTGATGCCTTTTCTGCTGATAAGAGGATTAAAGTAGCTTTCTTTGCACTTTCAAATGTGCAGTTTTAGGAATGTTGGCATGGTGGAAACATTAGTGACAACGTAGCAGCTATGGTTTGTTTAAGGCTGGCACCCCACAACAGCAGTGCTGTCGGTGGACGACCCTGTCCCGTACCAGATTACTCTGTCCCAAATTGTTGAGGTGACTCGTTTACATTAGCCTGGTAACATGTCAGCCAGGCAAGTATCACTTAGTCTGGCCTTATCTTGAACTTTTAAGGCAGATGAATTCTCATCTTTGGGTGAACTGAGTCATGAAAATTACTTATTGCGTCACCATTCGATGAGATTTTGTAATCGCTCCACTAGAATGATGAACACTTTGTATTTGCTCATTTAGGTATCAAAAAGTTAATAAAATGTGGGTGACACGGTACCAAATTATGAAAAGATACCCGTTTTATATGACATGTTTTTCGGTAATATGTTACCCAGACAAGGCCAGTCAAATCATACACACCGTACAAAAGTGCAGTGCCGTCACAAGAGTCTACTTCATCATAGTGTGTGAAATGGTGTGAAACTTAACAAAGTTCACTTTGCGCCCCTCCTTACTGTGGATCAGATTAGAAACTTATCCTGGAATGGACTGGCTGATCATTTTGCAATATCGCAAAAAATAAAATAAATAATTCTTGAACCAGGACAGCCTTGTCCTGATAATTTTGTGGGCACACACAACCCCACTGACAGAACAGGACTGTGCTTTCATTTACTTCATTTCCCTACAGCTAAAAGTTTCCCTACAAAATTGGGTGTGGACAGCTCTGCTGTGGGAACTTCGGGAAAGTTATGGACGGTGATTAGAAAATGCATAGCTGAATCCCAACAACTAACTTTAACCAAATTTTTGCTTGTTTATTTGTTTGTTTGTTTGTTTTTTAAATCCAATGATAAAGGAGTGGACGTGCAAAATAAGATAGTACCGATAAGATTGAAGTCCAATGTAAATCATATTTCTCCACTTGTTTCTATCTTATTTGTGTTGAACAAACTATTTTGAAATCTCTTGAAGGGCAAAAGTTACTTCCTACAGTGCTGGACTTTTGAAATGCTCATCCTAATCGAATGGTATCATCTATCCTAAACAAATCAAAGACGTCGTGAAGCATTTTACAGGGTATTTCAGCTTAGACAACAAACTGTTTTGGCCTTTTAGAAAATTAAATATTGAGACTATTAATTTATGTACTCAGCACTGAAATCCTGGCCGGTAAATATATGTTTGCCAAGTACCAATGAAGTATATCATTTTCAAAGGCATTTTATTTGATTTATATTTCAAGGATGGGAAGAGGTACATGTATTAGGTTTAAAAAATCCCATCAAGAAAGTTACTTTCTAGACACTGTAACAAGGTAAAGCCCTATGATAATATTGATCAAGGTTTGTTGTAAATTAAAATGCCTGTACACGGTAAAGGAAACACACATGTTGAAGCGAAGTGTTATGAGAATAATAATATTGTGTTAGGGAAGACATAAAGTTTACTACTTGTTACAGTCTACCAGAGAAAGAATATTTCAACAGAAAGTATAAAATTGAATGATTTGAAAGGCAAAGTATTTATTTTGGACTGATCTTAACGGCAGTCATCATTATTGAATACCCAGGTTTAATTTATAAAATATGTGCCCACTCGGGGTTCACCAAAACGACGTCTCAAATCCTAGAGTCACAGATCATTCAATAAAATTCACACCTGCAGAAAGAGATCTAATTAAGTGCCAGCATGAAGAAAATCCTCTATTGTAATGTTATGCTCACTTCATTTAGCAATCTCGTAACTGTCTTAAGAAAAAAAAGCTTTACAGGCGTTTCCACCAGAACCACGTTAAGCAATGCATGCTGTTTGCAATTATTCTACCATAGATCATAATAACAGCATTTGTTGTTGATTCCGATCTGATAATAATATGATCTAGCCTTTTAGCATGCCTGAGCCAGCTCGTTCATCCAGCTTTTATGTAGGTACTTCCGGGCGGTAGCTACCGTTCTCGGCCTTTGTTCATGGATTAGCTTAGTTTTATTTGTCTTTTCAGCTCCTAAAATGGGATTTTGGTACCATGTCGGCCCGTGGCAATGTTTGATGTTGAAGTAGTACAGAATCCCATCTATTACATTTGCCCGATGAAGCAAATTTAAAAATATGCGCTAAATGTAAAAAGCTAGGCTGAAAGCCTCTATCGTATTATAATCGATTGTTGACAAATCGTGTATAGGATTCTTTTGTTATACTTACATAGAGTGCATAGTTCTGCTTATTTCTGAATGGATTCAGAATGGATTCGCTGTGTTGCCGTGCTGAAAGATAGTATAGTGTATGTGCCCAAAGAGAAAAATGCGCTTTTCAATGTGTGGGCTGTAAGCTGTTATAATTTCGGGGTTATACAATGCTATGCCTTTTTGCTTGACATGAAATTTGACTTTGGCTATGGATTTTCAGTTTTAATTAAGACATGATGCAAAGCAGTTTGGTCAACTAAAAGATGAACTATTTCACGAGGGGAGATAACTATTTTGAAATGTAAGAAAGAAATGGAAGTAGGAGACCAACGAATAAATTTCCTTACTGCCATTCTCTGCTCTCAGTCTTTCTTTCTTTTTTTTCTGACGCGATTTGTCCGAACTATCGAACTTAAATAAACATGTAGAGGGAACTATCTCTTGTCGACCAAAAGTATGACTGAATTTGCAACTGAACTCATTGCCTCGATTATGTTGACGTGTCCCAAAAATCGGAGAGTCACAGCGTTGTGTTACACCCTCACAGTCCCACAAACATCCACCCTCCCCCCCCCCTCCCACCTCCCCAACCCGCACTCCTCTTCCATGTCTGTTAATTCCCATGACTGGCATAAAATTCTTTATTATACTTTACGTTCGTTTGTTTGTTTGTTTGTTTTTTTCCCAGATCCATAAGATTACAACGGTCCTGAATATGTGTTAGTTGACTGACACTGTTTACTTTATACCGCTATGAATCAGGCATGAACAACAACAATAAAAGTAATAACAATAAGAATATTTTTATAACAAAAACAGTCGATTGTGAAAGGCATTTCCCTTTGAAGACAAATGAATTTTATCATATCTTTTCTTAATCTCACTAGACAGCTCTTACATTCATCTTGCAGATTTATCCACACTAGAAACAGGGACCAAAAACCACATGACATCCCAGTTGTTTCCGTTTGCCGTGTTGTGCCTCTTAAATAAGTAATTTCCCAGGCGTGCACTGATGAAGATCTGGTCTCGGGACGTCTACATAGACTTGAATGTGATCAATAGTCCGTAGTTTGAACTGGTGAGTGTTGTGAGGAGCCGACAATGGGAAATGGGGTGATAGGTCGTCTATGAGAAATAAAAGGGAGGGAAAAAAAATAACCCAAATGAATGGTTAGTATTTGATATGTTTCCTTTAGCTGGGCTTAACTACTCGGCTGTGCCAATATCCTTCGGCATATTATAACTGTTATAAATTATATTGTAAATATTATACTTTCCTCAGTATGAAAAAACCTCACCCCCGGGATAAATAAGTAAATTTTTTGCTCCCACCTGCAGGCGCTGAAAGCCATCCATCGATGGGGCGTCTCCTATTGAATGCTATCCTTGACGTTCCAGGGATGACATCCTTTCTCTCTCCTTTCTCCTGTCTTCTGCCCTGCTTTCTTTCCTCTCTTCATCTTGAAATTTTAACC
Source organism: Peronia verruculata (assembly GCA_038406235.1). Lineage (NCBI taxonomy): Eukaryota > Metazoa > Mollusca > Gastropoda > Systellommatophora > Onchidiidae > Peronia > Peronia verruculata. The sequence goes on along the minus strand of JBCAUA010011301.1, from coordinate 2,191 downwards.
TTCGGGGAGCCACCCCATATGAGAGGCACGGCAATGTAAAAGCCCTACATTTAATATTAACCCTTGGTATTGAAGTTTTATATAGGAGTAGGTTATTCTAATTTATGATAGCCACTATACAGACTTACAAACCTCACCTGTTGTGGGCTTTCGTATTGAAAGTGTTAAACGTATCTCACTGTGATCGTTCTGATGTCCGGTTAAACCCCAACAAAGCAAACAAACAAACAAAAACGGCATGTTTGCTGCTCCACTCCTTTCTCTAGAGCGTGCAGTTTGTTTACTATGACTGAAAGAGAGATCTCAAAAGATGATTGTGCCGTTTTCTCTAAGCTCAGCATTTTAAGGAGAAAGACCAAGGTCTTGTAGACATTGTAGTCTCGTGCATGTCGATTACACAGGACTGGACAGGCAGTATAATATTTCAATTATTCAAACTTAACCCTGAAACCGACTCCTAACCCCTGACTCGTAACCCGTACTCCTAATCCCAACCCAACTCCAGCCTTAACCCTAGACCAAACCTTAGCTGGTTTTTTTTTTTCTTTTACACATAAGATTTATTGTGTTTATGGATCAGTCAGTGTAACATCGCCTTTGTGGTGCTCATGCGTTCAATTTCCTACGTCTTCCTAATGACTTACCATTGAATCTGCCAGCGACAGGTGGGTACTAGTACCTATGAATCCGCATTCTAAGGAAAAAGATATTTTATTATTACACAGAACCCTTTAGCATGGTCGTTACAGGGGAAGGTATGACGTCAGAAAGCCCTCTCCGCGTTGACCCCCACACTTTCACGCAGTCATGGTCGCTGAGAATGGCCTTACAGTGTATCAGAACAATGCCCTGTCAATCCTATAACCACCCTGGGCATGTCCGGATTTGACCGTTCTGTTAAGTAATGGACTTGGAGCTGGGAGGGGGGGGGGGGCAGAAACAGAGCGTTAGACACCTGGTGAATGACTGGACATATGATATAATATATATTTTTTTTTACATATCTTATAAGGACATCACAAATTTCTATACCAAAAAGGATAGTGGATGATGGCTTGATGGAAAAAAATAAAAAATAAAATACATGTACACAATGTATCTGAGACCAGTCCAACACATGAAATATTGAACAGGGATCGTGGGGTCGAGTGATTGTGGTAGGCGTCTCCACCTCGTCGAAAAATAAACAAAAAAAAAAAAAATATCGGGGGGTTCGAATTTCAAAATCCAACTTTGGATGGGAAAAAAAATTGGAAGATTACCACCTGCCTGCAGTGTTTGTCAGTGATTCAACGGTCTCTTGGCTTCTTAACTAAAGAAGCCTGAGGTCTATGGCCTGCTCAGATAAGGGCAAATTATGTTAAGGGGTCTTGAGTGTATAGCATACACGTTAAAGGACCAAACGTGGGCAGAGACGCCGCTGTCAGGGCATAGTTGTAATTTTTTTCTGACCAAAGATTGGGCACACAAGTCGAATTGATCCTTTTAAAAAATGGGGGATTTGTGTGTGTGTGTGTGTGTGTGTGTGTGTGTGTGTGTGTGTGTGTGTGTGTGATGAACTGTTTTGGGGCTGGTCTAATTTATTAATGTATAGCTCTCAGCTCTTGGAAAGTTAATTTAAAGTTTGTTATTGTCCTCCGGTCATTCGGTTACCGACACGAAAACACTAGACGTTACTGAACCAGTCTTGCAACAAGCAAGTAATGGAAGAGGATAAAGCAACGACCAGGTCATCAGTAGATCTCTCTGAACGTGCAAATGTACAAGAGCTGGACTTGATCGTGTTTGTCAAACAGATTGGGCCTGGATCTAAGCCGATTGGGTCAAGTGATCGAACGAAATTATAATCTGTCCTTAGGTAAACCCCCCAAGTGTGGGTTGAGGGTTGTAGGGGACTCCTATAGCATGTGGAAATTCTGGACTCCCAATAGCCTGCAGTTTTTCTGGACGACTCCTTAATTACTTGTAATGCTTTTCCTGATTCGTTAATCACAGAAATCCAATACCAGTTACATATTGATTATTCGGGAAAGTGATAATTCTCTCAGAACTCTGATGATTTGGAAAGCAAGTATATGTCCCACCATAGCTCACTGATTAATGTAAGGACTAGGTGCTCTGAACATATGAAAACAATGATTTCTTTGGTCTGATGACATGTATGGAGTAACTAATGATTCCTGTAATTGAT
>JBCAUA010011290.1:0-13125 GCA_038406235.1 Peronia verruculata | reverse complement strand
GCCAAACAGACCTCCAACTTACAGTGACCTGGGAATCATTACAGAGAGGCCCAAAAGAATTGAATATGCTGTGAAGGGAACAAGATTAGAGACATTTAACGATTGGCCAGTAGGTCATCATCTGAAAAAAGAAGATCTTGCAGATGCAGGCTTTTACTATGCAGGTAACTTTGAAGATAGAGTCTAAGTGAAACAGATTTTCATAAGATGAGTCTTTGCTAGCTATGTAAATTTTATGTTAAAAAACCTAAAATAGCCTGAATTTATATATATATACTATTATTTATATATAACTATTATATATATAATCTTATAAAAGATTTAATAAACTTGTTGTAAAAGGATTTTTTTGTTGTTTTTTTTTTTTGTAAAAATTATTATGAGTGATTACGGAATGTTGCTGTCCATAAATTTACTTATTTTGAGTGGTGAAAGTCATCAACAATAAAATTCCAAAACTATTGAATAATAACAGCGGTAAAATTCACTTGGAAACCTACTTCACTCTATGGTGTCATGTGATTTTTGTTTAGTAATTTCAGATTTTGCTGGTGTAGTCAGATGAATGACAGATGCTTACTTGTAAGACAGTTTATGGAAGGCACCAGTGCAGCAAAATTTCCATTTTTTTTTTTTTTTATAATGTTTTTTCCCTTGAGAACACCATTTTTGTTTTTTTTTTACTTGATCAGTTTAGTTGTTTTTCCATCCCCTTAGTACATTATTTAAATACAGTCTGTTCTCTGACAAAACCATTCTTGTTTTTTGGCAGCTCTGTCATTGATTAAAAACTACAGGCTTTTACAGGTTAAATTATCACAATAAGGAAAGGGGCAATGCATGATTTGAAAACATGTGTTAGAATCCTGATTAATGCATTATTAGGCATCTGTTTCAAAAACTCAGAAATACTTGATACCTATAGCTTGCAATTCATGTATAATATTGATTCTCTCTCTTTTCAGGTTATGGTGACTGTGCCCGCTGTTTTTATTGTGGTGGTGGACTTCGGAATTGGGAAGATGATGATACTGTGCTGATAGAGCATGCCCGCTGGTTCCCAAAATGTGCATTTATGAGACAGCAAATGGGACAGACTTTCATTGATGTTGTGCAAGATTTGAATAGAGAGCATGACAAGGTAATTTAAATTCTTTCTTTAAAACATGCATTTTGTAGCAATTTTTTTTTTCATTTATTCTTTCAGGCATTTCGAAAATATGTTTTGGGCATGTTTCTGTTCTTTTAGCTTCTTCTTTTTTTTTTTTTTTTATTTCTCTTGTTCTATTCTCTTCCTCTGGTTATAAATTCTAGTACTCATACTTTAAATTTTTTTTTTTTTTTTTATTTTGACTGTAATTCTTTTTATTTGAATTCCATATGTAATAGACCTTATCATCATTGAAAAACAGCAAGAAATTCCTAGTAAGAATATACGTAAAGAACTGATTTCAGTTATATACTGTATAGTAACATGTTGCTCTTTCCTCAGGCAGTGAGTCGGACATTCAAGCAGAACATCTCTGTTTGTCACATTAATGTTTGGAGAGACAGTGAATGGAAAACATATTTTTTTCTTGTAACCCTGTTCTCGTGTCTGTTAGATCATGTGTCGCTACCTCTGATAATCAATATCTATGACTATTTGTTTGCTTTTTTAATATTTCAGATTAGTATGACTATGGTTGAGGAAAAACTAGGAGCTGCAGTTAACAGTTTCTCACTGTCAGGTATTGTTCATATTTTTTGTTCATTTATTCTTTGTTATGCGTGCGTGCGTGCGTGAGTGCGTGCGTGCATGTGTGTGTGTGTGTGTGTGTGTGTGTGTGTGTGTGTGTGTGTGTGTGTGTGTTTTCCACTTTACATAGGCAGTTCCTTGACATTCTAAATGAAAAAGTTTGCTAAACCTTGTCTTGAAATACTTCCTCTAGAAATAGAGTGTGGACAAACTTGAGTAAAGAAGATGGCCATTAGCTTTTAGCCTATCAGTACCACTCTGCAGTGTAAAACAATTTTGTAAAGCATTTGTATTCTTAGAATGTAAACATTGGATTCTTTTACCTGCCTTTTGTTGTTGTTTTTTTTTTTGTTCAGTTGAAATTGTGTTTTGGAGAGCATATGTCTTTTCATGGTTGCAAATTTTTTAATGCATCATGCATCTCACTTGACCTCTGAGTTTAAATGTGAAAAACATTTCCATTGTTGTACTGGCTGGTCTATCATTGATGTTCCACCCTTTTCTTCCATGCCTGACTTTACCATTTTTACTTTATTAATATCATAACCCAATAGTGATAGTGAGATAAGGCATGATAGATATTTTATTATCCATTAGCCCTTAATGCTCATAAGACAATTATTTAGATATCAATGGAATTCTCAGTCTTTTTGCAACAGATCACTGTTTGTCCAACAAATGCATTATTATACTAGTACATTTAGAGAACTCTGAGCATTTGTGAACATTTTTACAAAATACATGTATTAGGTCAAACTGTCAAACTGATTTTGCCCTGCAACCCAAAGTGTATAGCACTCCTCAGTGTTGGTATTTTGGATGATTGAACTGAATGTTACTCAAAGAAATTGTGTTTGTCATCTTGGATGCTCTGTGAGTGGAAGCGGATGGACAATAACATAGTGCATCATTTTATTAAACATACAATTCGTATCTTCGCAATTTAATATTCAATTCTTATCACCCTTTTCAGAATAATTTCAAACGTATTAAGCTTTTTTCAGTTTTGTGTAAGTAGAAATACCAACAATTTTGTATGCTACATTTCAGATGAATACATCTAGCAGTTTTTTGTATCCATAGGCCTTCTATGGGTTTTGTTGTAGATTTATAGTATAGATGAAAATGTATAATCAGTCTTATTTCAACCAAGCAAGCATTTTAGTATATTTTATTTTTAAAAATTTAGTTCTCATCTGCGTCAGTCAAGTTTTAGAAATCTATGTTAGAGCTTACACTCAAGGCTTCATGTTAGAACTCCATAACTGATAAAGCATCATTTAACTCAAAGGCAGTGGCTTCCATTATCTGGCCATATTTTCTCCGGAGTCTTTGTCAAGATGGTCTACTGACTCATGAAGTGAATTCATAATTATATTGTGATTTTTTTATAATAGTTCCAGCCGCCAGATGTATAAATCACTAAAATGTAATTTAAAGAGGGTGACTGTGATAGTGCTGGTGTGGAACTGTCCTAGAATTAAATTTATGGACTCATGCTGTGTGCTCCTTTCATGTCACTCTAAAGCATCTCTTTGTTAAAACAAGGCCATAAGCTATCTTGACACTTTTACTTGACATGGATCTTATTCAAAAAGTTAAACCTTCAAAGAAGAACATGAATTAATTTAGGAAAATTGTAAACATACTGCAAATCACATGGCAAACTGCACATTTATGCAAATGCATGTATCTTTAAATGGTAGCCCTTCCTTTTATATGTTATATTACATTACTATATATATAGGTACATTTTATTACAGACATTACTCTTTTGGAAATGCCCTCTTTCATGTTATGCACGATGTAACTGTAATCATGTTGATGTGGTTTTATGTCCAAGCCCAACCCAAACCAAAATTATTTTAGCACTTTATTTGGGTTGTAAACATGATTGTTGATGAAACATAAGGTATTTTGAACAAACTGAACATAAGGTGATTTGTTTGTAAATGGACTTTTAGGTAATGTTCATGCTCACTATTATTATGTATGTTAGAAAAATGTTTTTGATTCTGTTGTTAGGAGCTAACGACGAGGCACTTTTGAGAGACCCAGCTGTAATGACAGTCATTGACATGGGATATTCAAAGGAGGATTGTTTGGAAGCAGCCAAATTTGTCAAAAATGAGGGTAAGTATAAGAGTCACATTTACCTGGCAGAAACATAGTCAGCTTTGAGTGCAACAAGTCCCATCACATTGTGTGGGCATTGATGTAATCTTCATTGCTGACCAATGTCCTGTGGTAGCCTCAGATTGGTTTCAATAGAAGGCATAAGGATATCATTTGTTTCACATCATGCTAAAATATCATGGAAAGATTTCTCCAGAATAATGAAATCATGAGTAAAAATTTCCATTTTTTATTTAACAATCATATTTAAATGTTTGAATTCATTCAGCATCATCTGATAAAACTGATAAATATATATATATTTGTAATATTCGATCATTATGCAATGATTATTGATCCTCAGAAGGTACACTGTCTGCAGACAAAATCTATGAGAAGCTGGTGCAAGAAGAGAAGCAGAGGACAGAGAACCTGCAATCAACTACTAATGATGTTAGACCATTTGAGCCTTCAGATTATGAAAGTAAGAGGCAATATCATGGATGCTTATACTTTTTTCTTTTCTTTCATTCTCAATGTTATTTAACATCTACATGTACTTTTCTCTTTAATTTATTTTGTGTCTTGTCAAGCTTTTTTCTGAGATTTCTTATATCATATGCTAGGGAAGAGTTGTACCATAATTTTGATAAGTCTTTGCATAAGTACCCAGGTTCTTTATTTGTGAGGTCAATTTCTTTTTTTCTTTTTCTTTTTTTTTTTTTTTTTATTTTGTTTTTTTGTTTTTGTTTGTTGTTTATATTATATGTAACATTTCCAGCTCTTGAACAAATCTGCTTATTAAACTTTCTGCATGCCAACCAAAAAGAGATAACTGCAGTCAAATGTGAAAAACATTTGTTGTTTATTATGCCAGTAATAGGTGGTTACATGTTGATGTTGTAAATAGTGTTAAATTTTGTGTTCCCCCTTTTAAGTCTTGATATCACATTCCATGTCTAAGATTCCTCTCACTGGAACAGATTATCTTTAGAAAACTGTTCAGATCATGGCCACAGGAGGTGCAAATGCCTTTTAGAGTCAGTAGTTTACGAAAAGCATTTAGATAAATTGAAATTGAAAGAACCCTGTATGGTAACCCTTGCTAAATAGAGGTGAGGATTTGGCTTACTATTGATCATATTAAAGTGTATGCAGGCTTTTAAGAAACCCATAAAGTATAGAAGATCGGGACCAAGGTGCAAAGATCCCTCTGGATGCACACAGACATATATATTCAGCTCTGAAGTTTTAACAACATTACACTTTTGAGGATTATTATCCAGTCAGTTTGAACTGGTCATCAGTGTTCTTGAAATTGAAATTTAAGGTTTTTTTTTCTTTTGTTTTGACTTTCCACGTATTTTGTTTACAATGATTTGGACATGTGTATTTCACTTTCATTTTGTACCTCAACAGATACTTTGAAGACTCTGAAGGAACAGAGTAGTCAGTTGCGTCAACAGACAGTTTGTAAAATCTGTATGGACAAAGAGGTTGGGGTAGTGTTTTTGCCATGTGGCCACTTGGTTTCCTGTACTGATTGTGCATCAGCCATGAAAGATTGCCCTGTCTGCAGGAAGGGGGTAAAGGGGATGGTCAGAGCATTTATGAGTTGATTGCAGGAATATGTGATGGCGTGGAGTTGTAACTCTCTCAGTCCCAATTGGGAATGAGCATTCACAGATAATACTAAAAGTATGCGAAATGGTCTTGAAAAGGTAGAGACAAAAACGATGAAAAATCAACTTCCAGATCAGGTTGTAAGGGAAACCACCATGGGGACCATACCCTGCTTCAGTCCCCAATCTTTTCGAGAACATAGAAATAAATATACAGTTGGAACCATTTATATAACAGAACTACAAATAATAGGAATTCACTTATATATAACAGTTGTTTCACAGCAGCGCATTTAATTAATGGCTTTTTTTTCCGCACCGCCAGGGTAGGGCAGGGCATCAGTAGGTATTCGAAACTGCCTGTTTTCTGAGTGATAAAATGCCAAACTTATGGCTGAAATGGCAGATCAAGGGTTTTCACATAAATATTTCGTGGGTTTCCATGATGGTATAGCAGAGAACATTGTATCAGAACCACAAATAATAGGAAATCGCTTATAACAATTGTTTCACAGCAGAACACTAAGTTAATGTTTTGTTTTGTTTTTTTTGCACCGCCATGGTAAAGCGGGGCATTACAAGGTATTCCAAACTAGCCCTTGAGTGACAAAATGCCAAGCTTGTGGGTGAAATGGCAGACAAGGGTTTTCACATCAATATTTTGAGGGTTTCCATAATGGTATTAGCAATGAATATTGTACCAATTTCATCAGTGCACTAGGATGTCTTTTGGTTTAAAAAATGCTGAGCATAATATAGGTGTGCCTGTCATTTTATAAAATATAATAAGACTGTTTCACTGGCAACTAACTAAACAATTCAAAAACAGTAAAAAACATAATATAAACAACTTGATATTAATGTTAATAGTAATTCCCAAATTGTTTTAGTTAAATTGACTCTTCATCAGGGCAACAAAGTAAACATATAAAAATGTAAATAAGGTATTGCTGTGTGTAGAAGAAAATATTAAATTAATGACTTGCTTATTTTGTAGGAGAGGGTTTTCAAAGGTTTTCTAAAAATAAACTATAAACTTCCCCTCATGCAAATATGTAAGGCTTCAGTTTTACACAATCCAGAGTGTGATAACTATATAAGAATAAATATTATGTTAAGCACAATCTGTGTGGGTTTTTTTTTTTTTTCTTTCTATTTTGTTATAATTACTTTGCTTGTCTAGTAAGGTTGAAGCTCTGGAATTAGAATGTTATCTTTGATGGAGATTACAAACCATGTTTCTAATAGTTTTGCTGACTTTGGAGCAAATCTGTTGGGAATGGATAGAAAACAATGAAAACAGTGATGTACTCTGATAAGAATTCTATGATGTATTAGCACTTGCAAGAGATGAGTGAAAATAATTATATTGCATTTTTATCTTATATAGGGTCATTCTCCTGTTTTGGCCCATATTATATTATTTCTATCTTTTTTTTTTTTTCCTTTCTTTTTTTTTTTATGATTTTCTTTATTATACTTTTGAATCTGAGATTTCATTCACCAATGTGATCTTGTTTTGGCTTCAACACTGGAGTCACAAAATTGAACCAGAAATTGTTCACAATATCAGTGTTGTAATAGTAGATTTATGACAATCTCATGAAATCATGATATTAATACATATTATTTAGTAAATATACATATATTATATGCCCATTTATTTTATTTTAAATGTGCCGAGATGACAATTTGTGTGTGTGTGTGTGTGTTACTGATTCTTTGGTATTAGATGTTCTTTTGTCTTACATTAGTAAATGTGTCTCTGCCACCCTCCAGTCTGTAATCTTCTCCTCCCTTTTTATTCAGCATCTCTTCATCTTTTCTTTTCTTTTTTTTTTTTCTTTCTGAGGTTTCCCTCCCCTCCCACCTCTTTACCCTCTGGTTCCTAAACAGTCCTGATACTGATACACTACGCACGTCTATATGATAAACATCATGTCTTCAGGCTTTGTCTTTGAGACTTTCTAATATTATACATCCTGTTCCATGGTGCACTGGTGAACTTAAAAATCAAGTTTGAATCCGTGATGTCAGCCATTGTACATGTAGTTGTGGGAATACCAGAGTGAATACTAGGGCATAAAAGTTATGTGGCAAGAAATTTCCGAAGATTCTGCAATTATGTCTTTACCTTTTATCATTGATTTCGTTATGACGATGTGATATATCGGATATTCCCGATCTTACTTATCCAGAATCAGTAGCTCATTTTCATCGCATGTTAAAAAGTACTGATGATAACGGAACATCATCTTTCTGACTTGATAATGAAAATTCTGCTTTAAAAGAAAGGGATCCCGGATTACAAAAATGTCTTTTCCAAAAACACAAATATTACTCACAGTATCTCTTTTAGTTTTGACCGATCGAGTCAATTCATTGTTAACTGTTGTATGATTTCCTCAAACTTCTCTCCTACTTTGTCAAGATATTTAACATCAGTATGAGAGAATGTATCACAATAAATTACATTTACTTAGCGCGTTGATTATAAAAAGAGGTCCCACGTGTACGTTACGCTCGTTAAAAAACTCTCGGCAGTTCAAATCGATGGAAGAGGAGGCTGAATACCGCTGTCCAGGCAAAATTTTCAAATTCCAAATTTCTACCCACAAAATTTCACAGCAAAAATTGTCAACTTCTAAAAGCTGAGAAAATCCTACTTTCTTAGGATTGAAAGGCTTATAATAAAAAATACATACTAGGCTTATTTCAAACTTGTGTCCCACTATTAACCTGAAATGAATGGAAATACACACACACACACACACACACACACACAAAAGAAAAGTCGGGCAAAAGAAATTCCCAAATGATTTTTTTTTTTTAGACGGTCCACGTCATTCTTCGCAGTATCACTGCTTTAATCCGCCTCTGAATTGCTAATTTACTGTAAGGCAACCCTCCCCCCCCCCCTTTTTTTTTCTTCCTATTTTCTCATCCCTACCCTGTCCTCCTGTATTTAGTCTCTTTGTAATCGTTCGTCATATCGCTATAATTAAAATTACTGGCCATGGAGACCATCGTGGTCGTTAGCAAAGGGAATGTCGGAATTCAATGAGACGATTCTTCTTGTCTCCTTTCGCTGTATTTTCCTTCCTCTGACAGAACGTATCGAAAGCATAGCTAGATCAAAATAAAATTAGTTTCGTTTTGTTTGTTTATTTGTTTTTGTCGAATTCGAATTCCCGATGTCAGTACATGTACACATCTTTTGTTTTTGGTCCTATGTCTGCATCTTGAACAATAAGGATTTCAGATATTTTTTTTTTTCACATACCAGTAGATTTAAGCGAAGGGTTGGAAATCCCAGTCTAATTTTAGTAGAGGGTACAAACACTCAAAAATGCTCACCATCATTGACAGAGAGAAATATATAAAATAAATGCACGGGACAGATGACAATTGTTCTGGGATCCCATGGTGGAGCGGTAACAAACATCAGTGAGAGTTCTATTTTTAGCAGGGGGACAAACACTCAGGCTGGGATTTCCTGGTTTTTTGCTTGGTCGAATTTAAACAAGGCTTACATGTATTGCTATGTATTAAATAAGAGATAAAGTTTTTTTGTTTTTTTTTAGCACTCCTGTAAAATTTGATTTTCTATATTATAATACATGTATGCGACATTTTGTCAGGAGAGGACAGAAATGAAACCACTGTTTCACTCCGCCCCACTATAACTTTAGAACGACGTGTCGTCAACTCCCACTCTCCCAACCCAAGCTCCTATCCCCTGTAAACATTTCCTGTAAAATGACCATTAGTCCCTTCCTATCGTTCAGGGGAAGAAAGCAGTTTGTACCGGCTAACTAAAAATACTGCATCCTGTTCTTCAAGTTGGCCCACTCCTCATCGAAGTTACAGTAGAAGGATGGTCATCATGAAATCGGGGAAAACAAGTTACTTTTTTTTTTTTTTTAATCTGCGCAGCTTTTGCACAGATATACAGAATCTTTGTGCCAGTGGTTCGCAAAAACTGCACTCGCGACCCCTTTTTCCAAATAACTTGGGAGCCCTCGCCAGATCCAGCCATCAGCAGCTTGATTTTTCTACGTGTTAATTCTGTGATGGGGAGGGAAAGTAACACTTAAACACAAACATGTACATGTACAAGGGCATAACATGTGTAACTTGTGAACTCGCGACGTCACTGTTACTTGTTAGCAAGGCTCGGCGACCTCCCTTCCACTGCAGGGCTCTGCGATCCCCTTGGGGGTTACAACCCACCGGTTGGAGGTCCCGGTCTTAGATAGTTTATTCATTGCAGTTGATTCATCGACAAGCTAACAGTTTAACCAACAGACGTTAGATCTGGGTCATCTTGGAACTGATAGTTTGTCGACGAGAGTCCTTGGACTGTTCTAGCGAGGTCAAAACGTCAACAAAATGACTGAAGCAAGCTACCTGGATGATTTGACAGCATTTATTATTTTTAGTAGTTGTAGTATTTTATAACTTGTTAATCCGGCATTAAATTGCGTTCCCCGTGTGATTTCTAAGTTTGGATCGCTGATCACGTAAATCTTTTGGTCTACATTCAGGAGGTGTTTGGAATGTATTTTTTACTCTGCCTGGGAAGAATGCATTTTTTACTCTGCCATGCCATCAGAGAAGCCGCTCCCTCGTTGTCATGCCTTCAGTTCGCCGGCGGGAAAACACCTCGATATCGAAAGGATTTTTCGTTTCCTTGCTCGGGTTTACCGGGAAGTTTGACAGGATGCCTGCCCACTTTTCTTTCGATTTCCTACAGTTTGTCGATGAAGCGACTGCACGTTTAGCGGCCCACACATGTATAAGCCCGGCCCCGAGTTCCGACCTCCAAATAGTATGAAAATCGCAACGTTTGAGGTCGCTTTCACAAGAAAGTGCCTGAGGTGCGGCCCGAGGCCAGAAATTGAGGCTCTGCCAAATATTTTTGCCTTTGAGACTTGGCCGAGAGGGGAGTGGTGGGGGTAAAAAGTGGCATATTTTTAAGAAAATATTTTGCTATTTTGACTTCAAATTCGTAATCAGCGTCAAATAGTTCATACTCGACAAAGGAAAAACCTGGAAATCCCCGGCGGAGTGTTTGTACCTCTCTGCTTAAAATAGAACACTCATTGGTGTTTGTTACCGCTCGACCGCGAGATCCAAGAAGTTGTCACGATCACCGGCCCAGTGCATTCATATGTGTTTGCCTATGTCAATGGTAGTGAACAGTTTGGAGTGTTTGTGCCCCTTACTAAAATTAGACAGGGGATTTCCAGCTCTTCGCTTGGTAGGAACAAATCTATTTTATATGAACTTGATTTAAAAAAAAAAAAAACACCGTGCTGGTACAATGCTTAATTAAAATGCCGGAATTCAAAGAAAAATATTACTGTCCCGTCATCCACCGAGAAGGACAGGAAAGTGACAGACACGAGATGCACACTTGCCTTGCGCCTCTGTAGTGTGTTGTAGTTCATTTCTACAGCAGTGTCGGCTGGGTTCACGCTATTTTAAGACATAATTTGTCTGTGTGTCAGCTTTGTTGTAAAAATACAACCTAGTGGTCCAAGCGAAAAGCATTGCAATTTATTGAACTATAAAGATGCACTGGATGCTTTTGGAGGGTAAACCAAGATAAAGACGTAGAAATCCTGTGATGAGTTAACCAGTTTTGTCAAATAATTCCTTCCAGCTATTAAGTAAGCTTACAAGAAGATGCATAATATAATGTATTTCTGCAACTGCCTTTTTGCTTCTTTGTTAACATCAAGGAGTATTACCAAAGAATACGAGTGAAAAGAAACTGTTTGTTTTGTTCTTGCTGTGTTATTGTTTATAAGTAATCTCTTTGTAATTTTTATTACCATATTAAAATATTAAAATCGAAATGACGTGTGTTATTTTTGTTATACCTTTGTGTGTTTATAATGTTTATTTGAAGAGCAGTTTATTAAGCTTTTTTATCCCAATACTGGATTGTAAGACATAGGTAACAGAATGATAATTAAGTTGAAGCTCAGAGCCAGCAAAGTCAAGAATTATTGTTTAGTAACTAAATATAAGTAAAGGTGTGGTTTGGATGCACGGTTGAGTCAAAGTTGCACTCCATTATTGAAAGGTAGTGTGTCTTATGTCAGTGGAACATAATAAATAAAGTCGGTATAACATTAACTTCCCAAAACAATAAACTTAGGTTATATCCAACATGTCTCTCTGTCTAGCCTAAATATACAAGGTCTGAAATCGGGACAATCTGCTGCGCTATCGTGTTCACGAAATAAATATTCTGCCTATTCAGTGATCGGATCCTGAGTCCTCGGTTCGAACCCTAGAGCGATACAATCCATACATGTGCATACTTTCCTGGTTGACCTGACAGAACACCGAACTGTTTCCACAATTCCTACCTAAGAGATCATAAATAGATATATAGACAGCCTATTGTAAATTGTCCTGTGTTTGTTCTGCATGTCTCAGAAATGAATTTACCAAAGCTTGAGGTGATATTCATGTTGAAAACGTCAACTATTTGGATGATTGCCATGTGACAAGAAACCTCAAAGTGGCTGTCAACCGTTGACAGGGGAAAACAACCGTCCTCGTCACAGTGTCCTGTTCTTTAATCAAAGGGTAAAAATGTTCAACAGAATTGATAATTAGTCCATAAATAGCATTTTGTTGTCTGCGCGCGCCATTGTGTTCATGAAAGACCATCCGTATAATAGAGACGACTCTGCGATTAGAAAACAGTAAAGCTGAAAGCTCATGGTAAGCAACTCAATCACAAGTGGACACGAAACATTCTCTGACTGAGTTTTCAAGGAAACTAAAAAAGGAAATTGACAATATCTAAATATGACAGGAAAGTTTAGCTGGACAAAGGTAGAGCGTTGGAAGACAGAAGACATGGACCCTAGGATACATGCAGCATCCCTGGATTGGATTATACTGGAAGAGAAAGTGTACACCCGCTGGTAATCGCGAGGAAGGAAATTAGGTTCCGAGGGGTGGGGGTATGGGGGGGGGCAGGAGGGCTTAGTTATAGAAGACAAGACATGGATACGAAGGAGACTTAAAGTATGCAACATTCTATGGTTATATTATACATGTATAGAGAACACACAATCTCGGACAAAAGCAGGGAGGTAAATAGAAAAATGAAATAAGCTTCTTGGGAGACAGAAGACGGGATGCCAGACAGATTTGTTAAACGTTCGGGCATGGACGTATGGATAAATAACAGCAACAGGAGAGGAGATCGTGTGTCAGTCACCTTTGACTAAATAGGACAGTCTGTCACTGCATCTTTCCTTCCTTTAATTTTTTCCTTCCATCTTCTTTTCTTTCCTGCTCTGCTTGACAACTCTATTGCTGAGTTTTATACTTATTGGGACTTTGATCTCGAGATCTCTCTCTAGAAACTTCTTGTCCCCAGCTTACAATCACAAATTTTCTAGGATGTCATCTATCTGTCTCGTCTATTGAATGTTGACTGTTTTCTGATCTTCCCTTCCTTTCCTTGAAGCTGGCGATCCTGATTGCATTTCTATTCTTGCTCCCTGTGAGGCTAGGAAGTTGACCTACTCACTGTTGCTTCAAAATGTATGTATGTATGTATGTATGTATGTATGTATGTATGTATGTATGTATGTATGTATGTATGTATGTATGTAT
>JBCAUA010011280.1:0-13125 GCA_038406235.1 Peronia verruculata | reverse complement strand
ATAGATAGATAGATAGATAGATAGATAGATAGATAGATAGATAGATAGATAGATAGATAGATAGATAGATAGCCGAATGAAGAGACTCCAAGCAATAGTTAACTTTAATGGGTTGCTAGTAGAATCACGTTCAGTGTTGGAGCTATTTCTAGTGTTGCATTAGAACGGGGAGGGGGGGGGGGAGGAATTAGGATTAGGATTTTATTTATGGAAGGAAAGGGGTTGAAAGCCCATGTAAAAAAAAAGGTGTCACTGCTCCGCGAGAAACAATTAGGCCGGAGCCTCAGTGCATCAGCTGTGTCGGTCTAACTTTCGCACTGCAGCCGCATATTATCTTAGGCCAAACTCATTTCATTGCCGTGGGCTGCAGTGCGTCTGGGTCTGACCACGTGGCCAGCTGGCGTGTCAGCTGGCGTTTTTTGTTATACCCACCTGCTTTATTTTGCGTTTTAATGCAAGCTCGCAACATGACTACATGCGGTTGCAGAGCGAGAGTTAGACACAGATTCAGTGTGGCTACGGCTTAAGGGGACAATAAAAATTCACGTTACACACACACACACACACACACACACACACGCACGCACGCACGCACGCACACACACACACACTTTGTGCTGTAACGTGATGTAATACGAGTTCCATGCTACTGTCTTGAGTAGTCGATTGTTTTGGATCATCTTGCTAGTGCAACGTGTGGCGTGGGTCGAGTCTTTGAGCAGATGGTTCCATTGACACAGGACTTCTATCTGGGGTAACTGGTACTGTATAATGTTTACCCATCGTGTCTCGGCATTCTGTCTTGGGGAAGATTGAATGAGCTTGAGATGGACAGAGCTAAGAGAGAGAGAGAGAGAGAGAGAAAGAGAGAGAGAGAGAGATGAGAGAGAAAGAGAGAAAAAGACAGGAACAAGACAGCAAAAGAAAGAAGCAGAGAGAGAGAGAGAGAGAGAGAGGGAGAGAAAGAGATAGGGCAGAGATGAGATCATAGAGAAAAGGGAAGGGTGTGTGTGTGTGTGTATGAGAGAGAGAGAGAGAAAAGAGCAGGAGGAGGAGGAGGGAGGAGAGAGAGATGCGAGCGGAAAGATAAAGAAAAGGGCAGAGATAGAGAGAATAAGAGGTAGGAGAGAAGCAAGAGAACGGAAAAGAGTGAGAGAGAGAGAGAGAGAAAGAAGAAGTTGACTGGCGATGAAAGAAAAAGAAGACATAGAATGAAAACGGTGGCAAAACAAAGGAACATGGAGCGAAAGTGAAACAATATAAAACGGACAGAGAGAAAAAGACAGAGAAAAAAAGGAAGGGAAAAAGAGAGAGAGAGAGAGAGAAAGAGGGGGGGGGAATGAGAAAGAGAAAGAGAGGAGCAGAGGGAGAGAGAGGAAGACAGAAAAGAGAGAGAGAGGGGAAGAGAGAAAGAGAAAGAGAGAAAAACAGAGGAAGAGAGAAAGACAAAGAGACAAAAAGAGAGGGAAAAAGTGAGAGACAAAGAGAGAGAGAGAGAGAGAGAGACAGAGAGGAAGAGGAAGACAGGAAAGAGAGGGGGGGGGGAAGAGGGAACAGAGAGAAAGAGGATGATAGAGACAGAGAGAAAAAGATCGTTTCACTATTGTTAGGAAAATGAGTAAGTTAAGACGAAAAGAAAAAAAAAAAAAAAAAGACAAAAAACTTCTTTCTTTTCATGTGCCAAAGTGAGATTTAATCAATGAAATAATTATATTGAAAACAAGCTGACAGATGTCATTGAAAAGTAAATATCACAAACCTAGCTCTAGTTAAAAACAAAACCAAAAATATAAGAAGCAAACATATAATAGCAAATATTAACTACACATAATTGCAATACATGTATCATAATAGCGATGCTCATAACAAAAATAACTCCGTATCGTTAGTTCTTCATAATATGAATGGCAAACTGTAATATCGTGCACCGGCATCGATACAAGTGGCTTAAATATGAAAGGCCACAAAAAAAAAAAACAACAACATAACAACAACATAACAAATTTAGAACTTTATAATATATGGCGGGAGCAGATTTTTTCCGTTTAACTAAAATTTTAAAAGACCCCCCCCCCCCCCCTCGAGTGTTTATTTCTAGTGTCATCGGTCCCAAGACAGAATAACTAGAAAAAAATAAAGTTCAAAGATTAATGAGGATTGGAAATATGGACAGAATTAGCAGATTCACATTTGAAGACTATTGCGGTTTTGTTTATTATTATATATCCTATGTCATGTGTAATAAATATTGATGGGAGTATTTTTCGATTTGTTTTATAATAGCAATAATAGCAGTAGTAGTGCCTATTTTTTTTTTTTTTCTAAGACAGCAGCCTAAGTGGTAGCGCATTGCACGAGTCTGGTGTTCTTGCCAGCTATGCAGGGTGCACAATTCATACAAAACGAGGGAGGGAGGGAGGGAGAGAGAGAGAGAGAGAGAGGGAGGGAGGGAGGGAGAGAGAGAGGGGGAGGGAGGGAGGAGGGAGGGAGGGAGAGAGAGAGAGAGAGAGAAAGACGGAGAGAAAACAGATGAACAAAAACAAAAAAAAAAAAAAAAGATGAGAAAAGAAAGAAGAGAGAAGGACAGATAGACAGAAAGGAAGAAAGAAAGAAACATCAACTTAGTAGTAGTAGTAGGCCTACCATAATATTTCCACACTTGAAATTCAATATATCTTCTCCCCCTCACTTTTCACATATTTCACATGTTAACACTTGGAATCGAAAAAAAGGGGCCATTAGCAGCAGTAGTACCTATTTCTCTCACTGTGTCTTTCATATTTCATCCATCACGTCTACGAGTTCTGTCCAGACAACTCACGGCAGACACCCTTCACTTAATCATCTCTTTCTACCCTATTGAACACTGTCACTGACATGTCACCCACCTACCAGCAAGTCCTTACGGCTAATGCATCAAAAAGAAAGGTTTCCATCTCCTAAAGATCTTCCAATTTAGTGATCACTGTAACAGCGGGCCAAACAAATCTTGACAACGAACTCCTTGCTTCACAATCAGGCGCCCTTTATGATACAGGCTCGAATAGTGACTCCTTACAAACCAACTGAACGTACTTTTATCATTTTGTTTGTGTTGGGGTTTAATTTTAACGGCACATCAGCACGATGACCGCTTATATTGTGTCAACACGGTGGGTACATTTACACGGTAAAAAGCTGATCAAAATACGTGTATATATCGAGGACCATTCATTAACATTCTGCGTTGTCGGTAACCAACTACTTGTACGTGTACATGTGTGAGGGTCTGTCACACAGAGGAAGAAAGTTTAGAAAGTGTTCCTGTGGCGATGTTTTAATAACGGTACATGTCGACCAGAACAACGTCTACAAGACCATATTCCATGTCCAAATGAACTTCACCCTGCTTAACTAAACGAGATGACTGCAACGAACACAGTGTATTGAGTTTTCCTTTTCACTGTCAGTTATTCGGACAATTTTCGCTTCATTTACCCATTTCCCAGCCATTTCCATTTGATATCATCACTCTAGAGGCCCAAGCTCTCAAGAAGTCATTACGTGTACGGTAAACATCTACACACGACAGCATAGAGAATTTTAGTTGTGATGTTGCCAAGGGGTTAGACTAGGTGTCCCTATTATGATATATACATTGTACATTGTGCTGGTTTCTATATTTCCTTCACATTGTTTCACCGAAAATTATAGTTCTACTATAATAATATTTGCGATAATAATACTAGTGAGCATTTATATAACATATTTATCCCCTCACGGTACAGACTGTAACAGCTTCACAATCCAATTTTACGATGCCCGTTCTCTGCATTAAAGACTTCAAGTGACTGTAGTTTGATATTAAACAAGTTTATAAATCTCACAAAAAAGGCAAAGGTGTTCACATCTTGATTAAAGCGATATCAAACTCCATTTACGTATTATGGAAGTATATGAATCAAAGACATAATACAGAAAACAGGCATTTGCTGATTTCTGTAGCTTTAGTGGTTCAAATATGTATCACTATTGGCGAGTGCAGCACATAATTATGTATAGTACTGATATGTGCATACCTTCTCACGACGCTCATGACTAAGGAATTTCATAACGGACACAGATACTGAATGAAGGCTAACGTTACTTGCAAGAACATGTTTTTGTCGGTGTAAATTTCAACTGGTGAAGGCTAATCTTTCTTGAGAGCAAAAATGTGTAAACATATCACATATCTCAGACTTGAAAAAAAAAAAAAAAGAAAGAAAGAAAAAAGGGAGCATCTATCTTATCGCGATTTCACCTTTCTGTCAGTCATATTTCTGACACTCGGCATTGTCTTAGTTTTTTTTACCTTTCCCTTCCTAGAATAAACAGATAACATTAACACTTTTCGTTGACAGCCCCCCCCCCCCCACACACACTGGAAAAGAAAAAGTCTCAGCCAAAGATAATGACAGTTAACCCTCTTATGACGAGTTTGTTCGGCAGGGATTACTATCATGTCAGGCTTAAGAAAAAGAGAAATGTTTTAATTAGTAACAGCCATGATACTTATTCCTGTCTGTGCTTTGAATGACAGAATTCCTTAACCTTTTGATTTTCAAGATTAGCACAAGCAGTAGACATTTGGAATAACATTTCACACTTTTTCTACCCTACTCACATTGTTCAGTGTCTCTCTGCAGGCCTAGCTCTCAGAAAAGTAAAATTTAACCCCTAGAAGTGATAACGGATCGACCTAGCGAGAGACTCGCTCATGATACAATCATGTGCTAGGTACATGTATCTGAATTTGTTTCCAACGGCACACAGTATATTTATATATAATACATGTAACAAAGCGCTCATCTTCCATAGACTACTTTGAGACGTAAACTATCATTTCCTGTAACCAAACAAATAAATACTACCACAGGAACCGTGATAAGCTTGCACTTTGCGCGGACTTCATGGGGTTAATAAAGGAGCCCTGCCTTTTGATTTGAAAAAACATAGACAGATCTGTTGGAATGCCAAGCCAGGGAGTGCCTCTGTTGCTCTTTCTTACACTCACAACCACTGGAATTTTGAAACCATCCTAGTATATCATACTCTTCCTCCCTGATGTTTCTGTTTTCATCTGATATCACTCTGCAGACCCAACAATCAGGAAGTAAACATATGAAAACTCCACTGGAAAAAAACCAGATAAGTCACATTATCTACAATGGAAGAAAAACAGAAATTAAAGTAATATAGAGGTCCATAGTTTTTTTTTTTTTTAAATAGGCCTACTGCATACCATTTTAAAAACTCTGTTTTTACCAAAACTTTACATGGTTTTCCCGATTCATTGTTCTGGTTAACATATTTTAGTGGTGTGCTTCAAAACGTTGGGCGGGGGAATAACTCATTTTTCACAAAAATGAAACTTATCTGTTTTTTTTTTTTTTCCATTGGAGTCTTCATACATATCAGGCATAGGCCAACATGTGCAAAGATAACAGCATGCGTGTCTAAACGCTGGCAAAGTGCCAAGGCGAGAAGTTCTAATCTAATGTTCTGTTTCAGTATCTATTTCTTCAACCATTATAACTCTGAGATATAGCTTTACACACTGTCCTTTTCACCTGAAGACCAAAGGGATAAAATTACATGTGTCCATATTTAACACATGAGAGAAAACTGAAACAAACTTTGTTCTAAAAATTAATGTGAAAGCACTGCTTTAGATAACAGTGGCTGTTCCGTGGAGATGACCTCCATCAAGAGGTTGAAAGACGTCCATGTATAGAACGGTTGTTCCTTCTGATCTTTTCAGGTAGATAGTAGAGACTCATAACAAGATCAAGATCAAAGACGATCTTAGGGCACTGTACAAGGAGGGAGAGAGAGGGAGAGGCACGGACAGAAAAAAAAAAAAAAAGAGATGGGGAAGACAACGTAATGAAATGGACAGGTTTAAAGTTGGGTGAAGCCCTTCGAAAGGCTGATGCATGTAACAGAGAAGGATAGAGAAAAGTGGTTGGCCGATCATCCTTGGTGCCCCAATGGTCACCCTGACAAAGGAATAAGTGAAGTGAAGTAAAGACTCCAGACTAAACCCCTGGATAGTAAACTTGAAAATATGAAAAAGAAAATAAGTGGACATTTTTGTTGTCTTAGTCTTTATATGGTATAACATAACAATACAGGTACAGCTTTCAGGAAGTAAATAAGGGGGCGTTACATTACATGTACATAGCACAGAGGGGTGTGGCAGAATATCAAGGGATGTGGCTGTATTGCTAACTTCCTCATATCCGCAACTACATGTACTAAAAATGATGACATCATTGCCTGCGCTGTGATAATTTAGTCCCCTCCTTTCTGTTGTTTTTATTTGATCTCATTCTGCCGGCCTGCATGGACATACATGGATTCTTAATTACAGACAAATATACCGGTACTCAGAAAGGAAGAAAATAAAGCAAACTTTCAATTCTGTGATAGCATTGGCAGTTTTGGTGGAATTCAGGGAAGGGGAGAGAGAGGGGAGAGGGATAGGAAAGACATTCTCTGCCTTACAGTGTTTTTCTTCATATCCTGAGTTCGCATCTTTTGGGAGGGGGGGGGGGGGTTGCATTTTTTTGATCAGGTTGAAATGATCTGCCAACACAAAATGATAAAGATTATTTATATTACCATGCCCAGTAGACATTTTCTTTTCTTTTTTTTTTTTGTATTACATATGATCTAACCCCACACCATCTGTGCAATGCACCAGTTGATGACAATCAAAGTATTGAGCACCTGTGCTCAGACTACATACTAACAACACTACAACTCTGAGTTATTGTTTTACACTTTCAATTTCATTTGATACCATCTTAGAAAGGAACAGAAGAACATAGCAAGCTGACAGACTAGAACATACAGGGGCAGTTCAGACAAGGGGAGAGGCTATACATGTAGTACTTTCAGCTCTCATCTACAAAACTATTGTTTTGAGTCATCATTTCACAGAGACATTAACAGTTCAGATATAACCACTATCAGGTCAGGCCAAGGGAAAGCATACATTCTCAAGTCAAAGGAAAATACATGTACATGTAAATTCATGTAGTGTATGTATCTCGGACTGTGGGCAAATGGACAATAAACATTCCTTTATTTCACAAAATAAAAGATAAAGACAGGAACAGCCTGAATGTGAAATGAGGTAAACGTTGATCTTTCTGAGCTCATGAT
Organism: Peronia verruculata; assembly: GCA_038406235.1. NCBI lineage: Eukaryota > Metazoa > Mollusca > Gastropoda > Systellommatophora > Onchidiidae > Peronia > Peronia verruculata. The sequence continues at coordinate 5,934 of JBCAUA010011280.1, read as the reverse complement.
CAATGGGTGGGTGGATGAAAAAAAAAAACAAAACACTGCTGATGTCAGACCCAGAGGTGACAGGTGATAGCTATTGAGTGACACTCAATATGAGAGTCTTCAACCCTTAGAGAGTCAACAGAACACTGTCACACTCACAGTGATGGCATTACATTACTACTCAAGTTCAAGAAATGACCCTATGCTTTCAGATGCTAAATTATGAGTGCAAAGTTTATTGCACTCTGTACTGTTAAGAAGAGCATTTCAACACAAAGTCTTAGCATGATGGTGGAACCTTTCACCACATCAGTGCCTTGACACTTCAAGGGTTAGGTGACGACTTACTATTGGAATCTTAAAAAGAGACTCTCTATATCTGGGTCTTTAAATAGGCTCTCTATCAGGGTGTAACACTGCATATTATCTACGTTAACGTGTTCAATGTCTGGTTAATCTGATAACACATCTGACCAGAGGGTGTACTACAAGCTGTTAATCAGGACAGACTGATGTATAACTGAGGTTTGTTCTCACGGTTATATAGGGTAGGAACTTTGTATGTCCCAGGAACTATTCAACCATCTTCAATACATGTATTATCAAAGCATCAGGGATTGCTATGTGGTGGTGGTAGTGGTGGTTGGGGGGGAGAAAGAGAGAATTGCAGATAGTTTTGACCAGCGCTATTTACTTCCCTTAGCCAGGTACAAGAAGAGTTGAACCAAATGGGTAAAGAGAGGAAAAAAAAAAATCACTTTTATGCTCTTTGATTGAAACGTACTTGAAAAATAGCATCCCCCCCCCCCCCTCCTAAAACGTTATGGCACATGTATAAAGAGAATGTTTTCATCTTATTGATATAACCTTATCACATTTTTTTGTGATCAGTCTTTCCAACAGCAAGAAGCAACTCTTTGTTTCACAAAGGGAAGTAATGACGCAGGCCATGACGATCTCCTATTAGATGAGAGATAAGCAGTAGAGTGAGGATATAAATAATATATATGAGACGTGACACGATGAAGTCAGGCGCTCGTCAAACTGAGCTGACCGGAGAAATCACGAGTTTTTCAACAGTGAATGAATTTTGACGCATTTTTTTTTCTTCATCACGCCCTTCTATATCAATCTATAATTGCATTTCAGAGTTCACTTCACTGAAATAGATAGATTGAGTAAAAGCCAAAAAATTGTAATTTTGTGGCATGGCCTAACAAAGATAAAGAAGGATTTACAAAAGTGATTGGCCATTTTCTCAATAAATTCAGCTGCAGCAACAGGTCACCCTCGTCGTCTTTGCCAATATCTCAACTTCTACTTAAGATAAATCAACCATTTTTTCACACATGATAGGGAAATGAATAATCTTTACAGTGATACCAATAACTCCATATGGTCAAAATTAGACGAGAGTCTGATTTCACTGTTTCATATCTCAAATCGCCTCTCTTCCACCTATGTCATTTAGCTGTGCAAAGGCCAATTCTGTAGCACGGTAGACAAAACCAACCGGTACACATAGGAAAAAAGCTGCTACGACGGAGACGCTGTGACTTGGGGATCTTCCTATGATTGTCCATTATCTGGAGGTCTTAGATCAGATCAGGATTGAAAGAGCCACCATCAGAGTTATGGTCCAAGGGCACAGATTCTTTATGACAGCCTCCGTCAGGGCCTCTGATCTGGCATCCCTCAGAGCTGTTCGTGAACAGAAGGAAATAACAAGATAAAACGGTACACGGCAGCATTTAGTAATCCATGGGAGATCGTTTCGTAGATTATCTGCCCTTTCCAAAAGAGGGATATGTGGAAGGGGAGATCATTTTGACCAGACTTTTACTTCCCTTCACCAGACAAAAGAGGTGTTGAGCAAACAGTGTAAAGAAGTAAAAAATCCTTTTACTGCTTGCCATTCGAAAGACTGATAGAAAAAAAAAATGATAAAAATTAGAACAATAAGAAGAAAACATTCACTTTATATCATATTGTTCTTTTTTTTTTTTTAATTTTTCATGGCGTATGTTTTATGCAGAGGGCACAAAAGTGATTTTTCCCCCCTCTTTACACTTCTTGTTCAATCCCTCTTTTGTCTGGTAAAGGGAAGTAATGGGACTGAGCACAACCGTCTACCATTAGAAATCATCTGAAGGTGATCTAAAGGAAATAACAGCTGGTCGCTACCTGGAACAAAAGACTTTTAATGGAAATAGAGGAAACTTGCTGCATAGAGTAGAAATATTTCATTTAAAAACACGTCGTGAGCTAGGCTCTGTGTTGCCCTATCTCCAGTTTTCACATTTTGAGAAAATTGATGAGTTGTATTTAGCAACTGTTTTTGTAAATAGGAGACAGGACAAAATGATGTTCAAAATATGTCAGTTTTGGGCGAGTGATCGGTGAAATGACTACATTATATGGTAGATTTACTATCCCCTTTTCACATGACATATATGTCTCCAAATCGCCCAAAATGGAGATAGGACAACAAAGAACTGAGCTCGCTATATAGAAAATTTTGCAAAGCTCACTTGTTTCTTGATCAGTTTATATGTGAAGAGAGAAAATAGTCAAATAATGATTGAGAGAAACTAGCAGGCCATTTTGACAGCCTTTCAAATTACTTCCCCTTGCCAAGTGCAAAAGATATAACACAAGCTTCGTTAAGAAGATTTTTCTTTTTTCTCTTGTGATTTCAAATATAGGTAACAGAACATTCACCGGTGAAAATGTTGTTTTTTTTTTGTTTTTTTTCTCATTGTGATAATTTTCTCACATTTTTTTTTTTTGTGTGTGTGTTAGTTTGTTTGTTTGTTTGTTTGTTTTGCATGTTTCAAAGAACAAGAGAAAAGATTAGCATTTCTGTTTTGCAATGCATGTCGTCTTGCATACTTGGGAAAGGAAATCAACCTAGTTCGCTCGTAGCGGAAACATAGTTCGTTTGATTAGGAACTAAAAACCATGTATTTAATCAGGCAGATAGTGTCGTACTAATTTCATATAAGCTATCACAAGCAAGAAGTTAGAAGACATGGATCTCTCTCTACAGAGACACTTATATATCACAATGATCTAACAATTGATCTACAGAGACACTTATATATCACAAATGATCTAACAATTTGTCTACAGAGACACTTATATATCACAAATGATCTAACCATCGGTCTACAGAGACACTTATATATCACAACTCGTAAGACATGGATCACATCTGTGCGTACTCACTGGATGGGACCTTGTGGACCTGTTCTCACGTCCAAGACAAGGTGAGCGTACAAGGTGAGCGAACAGACAGACATGAGCTGTCAATGTCAGCAGTAACCACAGTCTACGGCTTGCCATTGTCTACCTCTGGAGGGTGCGGGAGGGGGAACGGGAAGACAATAAAGTAAAAGTATTCATTTAGATGCATCTACGACATAGACTGTTGTAATTTGTGTATTTATTTATTTATTTATTGTTTATTTATTTATTTATTTATTTATTTATTTATTTATTTATTGTTTATTTATTTATTTATTTATTTATTTATTATTTATTTATTTATTTATTTACTTATTGTTTATTTATTTTTATTTATTTATTTATTTAATAAAAAAGAAAGAGGCTGATTTCTAGTTTCACCATAATGTTTATACCTAGGCGTCCCTATAAACAGGCCAGGTAACCGGATTCATTTGAAGGCTGGCAATAAATCGTGGCACAAGAATTAAACTGTTTTAATGAGGTATTTCGAGAAAAATCACATGACCGAGGATTTTCGCTCACACGCTGATTTGTTTACTTGCTCTGCGCATGGCAGACAAATTTTGACGAATGATGAGCATTCATAACTATCACATCATATAAACAAAGCCACATGTGAGCGATGTTGCCTCGATCATGTGACCGATCTCGAAATACCTCATTGCAACAACTTTATAACATAGTTTGCATACTTCCATCCTGAGACGACGAAACTTCGGTGAGCGAAACTCAGATCGTGTGACTCTTGTTGAATTCGGCATGCATGGTGCTCACAGATTTGCCGTCCTTTTCTTAATTTGGCTATTGTTATAATATATTGTTATAATATAACTGTTTGACAAATTATTTCTCATATTTGGCTGTAATGAATGTTTTCATGTCATTGATCTGTTTAAATTAATTTGTGTCTCACTTTTATCAAGTTATGATTGGTATGAATAAAATTTGGTAACTGTCAACAATTTGGCCTCTTGTTACTGATTTTTTACACGGTGTTTTAAATCTGGTGATGTAAACAGTGAGCCCTCAATGCCTACCACGGGTATTCGGCCTGATAAAGGGACGCCTAGAGTAACCTACATTCTGTCACTCCCAGTACAGAAAGAGAGTGAACGACTCTCGAAACTCGAATCCCTACCCTTTTTGTACTCTTCTTAAGTCCCACTGACCTAGATTTAAGAAAAGTGCTTACGCTACCAACCTCTACTTCTTGTTGACAGTTTTGTCAATTTAGTATGTAACTCTAAAAGTGCCAATGAACCCATCTAGTCAGAGGCGTGTCTTTTGTTTTAAATTGTTATTTCTCAAAGATGACTAATTAATATTGTTATAGGTTGTCATTACACAGCCGGACTGGTGCGTATGAACTAAAATTGTTACCGTTGTATATAACCTCACATTAACCATAACACGAGAACCAAGGGAGGCTGAGATACGTTTTTTTTTTTTTTTTCAAAAGTTTCAGAGGAAAAAAATTGAGACTTTCGTGCTGTTAAACATTCTTTTTCTGTCTTTATTCTGTTTAAAAACTGGGAACATTCGTTATTGTGCAGTTTCCCAGTCAGCATTTATGCTGTATATTTACCACAACGATTATTTTAAGAGCAGGTTTCATTGGCTAATTCACCTTTCGAACACTGGTCAGCAAATTGACATAATATTACATATTCTACATTTTCACACAGCCCCTTCTGTTTTCTTTTTTCATAAGACAATATTTGTAGTTGAGATCCAACACAAAATTAGCGATTCAAAATCCCCTTTCGTAGAATCAAATGTATTCGTCTAAGATTTGGCACACTAAATTGTTGTAAAAGATATGTGTCTCTAGTTAGATAGAACCGAAAAAAAAATAAATAAAAGCTTTAGCATTATTCTAAAAAGGTGATAAAAACTGAATAGTAAATTTGCAAAGTGTTTGATCCAAATTGTACGTTGAAAAGAATAACAAATGCGCTTGCCTATGATGTAAGCATAAGTTGTGTGCTCGGCGATGTGGGTATTTGCAGAACACAAGATTTCGGGAAAACCCTTACTGGATTTCCAGCCGGAAGTACAGCCAAGAAGTGAGGAATGCCGACACATTTGCGGCACTCGCAGACTGGGCAAGGTAAGGTAAGATGTCAAATAAATGTGACATTGAATAATGGTAACATTGAAATCATTTGCTACATCAACCTAGGTAGGAATGGGCAAATATGTTCATATGCCATTAACTGTACTGTCAATTTCGTATTTATTGTGTCAAACTTTACTATGGATGCATTCAGCAGCTTTCGAGTCCATAGGCCTTAAAACGGATTTTGCTGCAGCTTTATCTATACTATAAATCTGCAACAAAATCCACAGAAGGCTTGTGCACTCGAAAATTGCTGAATGTATCCGTCTGAAATTTGGCACAAGCACTGCTGCTTTGTTTCTAAGGATATAAAGCCGATAGAAGCTTACTTTGTTTGACGTATTCTAAAACGGCGATTGTAATTGACTAGTAAACTGGCCAGAGTGTTTGGTCTGAATTGTATGTTCGATAGAATTACGCGTTCAAAACGCCAAATACGTTTTCTTTGAGTAATATTTATCAGCCTAATCACGCTTATGACTATTCATAATTCATCAAAACCGGCCTATCATAGGACCTTTCATAAATGAGTGCAATAGGAGTGACTTCCCTTGGCAACTTTTCGACAAACCGAGCACTGGGACGTT
>JBCAUA010011279.1:11607-25161 GCA_038406235.1 Peronia verruculata | reverse complement strand
TTTCCTCTCAGACGCTGAACTTAGAGGGTAACCCATTGACTGAGATTGCACTCAATGAGCTGACACCTCTCAAGCAACTCATCAGGCTGGTGGCCGACAACTACAGGCTGTGCTGTGAGTCTGTGGCTCTGCCCTCCTTACTGAATCATACAAGCTCGTGTGTTGTGCCTGACGTACTCTTCACTGACTGCGATCATCTATTGGGCTCCCTTTACCTGCAGGTGAGTTTATAAGTGAAGGTTCAACAATGGATGAAATCATAGGATAGCTCAGAAGATTTAAGTTCAAATAAGATCAGATTTGTAAGTCTTATGCTATTTCTCAAATGGAGAGCTCAGAATTAGAACATTCGAAATCTGTTGCAGCTGGTAGATTCCAATATATTGTTTTGGACAGAGCAAATTTTGAACGATTTTTCCCTTACCAGTTTTTATATTTATCACATATTATGTATGTAAACATATATGTGTGTATGTTTACTAATACAAGTTCTGCCATGAAAATTGTAGCGCTTGAACACTTCACTAGAGTTCCTGTAGGCTGAGTTCTGAGGATGACTCTGGATCAAGCATCTTCATTTTTGTGTAAAAAGGGCTTTTACAATTTATTTTTATTTCAAATATATTTTGTAACAAAATCTAGGATACCTAATCAAATTATGAGACTAGATAAATGTATACTCCACTTAAGTACTGCTCATGGCAAGTACAAATATCTGACATCCCCAAATCTTGGCCATTATGTCTGCAGTGGACCTATGGTCATTGCCAAACCGGAAAGTAAGTTTGGTGAAATAATTTTAACGCTTTCTGGCACTGAAAACCATCTGAATCAAACATTCCTGTGCTTCAAAAAGTTCTCCGTAGATTATGGTTTTATTGCTCCCCTTGTTTGTTTTCGCTGTTGTGTTGCATCAGTCAGTGCAGGATAAGAAATTGTAGAGCCAAACACAAAGATCATCTTTAGTAGATTTGCATAAACATACAAACTGCCTTCATGTGGTATCCTATGATCTTATGGGGACATGGCTCCAGCCATCACTATCAAGTGTGATAATTCCAACCATGATAACTGTGGAATTCATTTTGCCATTTTATTGCACCCAGCAGTTATTTTTTCTGCTCTATTAAAAGCCTGTGCTGATGCCTGTAACACAGTTATATCAATGCCCACCTCTTTGGTCTTGCGATATTGGTGAGAGGCCCTTTATTAGAGTGAGGCTGACTATAGGAAGACTTTTTGTTTTATGTTACATGTATACAGTATAATCCGCATCTCTCTCAATGAATGCAATGATACATAGTTAAATACACCCGAAAGCCTGTTTTCAATTCCGTCTGGTTTAATTTAAAACTAGTTTCACACAGTGCAGCTCCATATGATGCAGAAGATGTTCCCACACTCACAAATGACAGAATTTGTTTAACAAATTGATCTAAAGCAGTACCTCTCTTCTCTCTGCTCACTTTCCTGCCTCTCCCCTCATCCTATTTCTGCCTCACTCCATATCTTAATTTTTCGGCTTTCTTTTTTCAAATCACACTCATCCGCTGTTCTGAATCCAAGTTTTCTCTGCCCTCCCCTCCCTCCCCCTTCTCGCATCCCCCCTCTCCCTCAACCCCAACTATGGCCCTATGCACAGATTACTACCTGGGTTCTAGCGGGTCTGGCAGCTGTTGGCAATATGGCAATGCTAGCAGGGGGACTGATGACTTGCTCTAATGAACAGACTTTTGATGCCAATGCATTGGTAGTCCGAGCTCTGGCAATCCCTGGTCTTGGCATGGCTGTGTACTTGTCTATAATTGGAGCTATGCATGTGTTTTACACAGGTAAAGTCTGTCTATGGCATTTTCTTTCTCTCTCTCTCTCTCTCTTCTTCACTCATAAGCCAACTCTTTCTTTCTCTTTCAAGGTTACATAAACCATTGTGTCAGAATTTCCACTTCAGTAACTCGAGAACTACTGAGAATCAGCAAAGTAATGCTTAGTGCTATTGTTTATTATTGTTATTTTTATACCTATTCTGGCTTTCTAAAAATCTGGTCTGATTCCAGGAAACTATCTTTGGCATGAGGGAGAATGGAGAAAAAGTAAACTGTGTTTTGCTGCTGGATTTCTGTACACGACATCACTGCAACTACAGCTTTTCCTGGCAAGTTTCTTGTCACTGGATAGACTGGGCATCATATTTCTACCCCTCAGCTATCATGCACACTTCTCTGTGCGGTTTGCATGCCGTGTTATTGGGTACTTGTTAGTGCTCAGCCTTGCCTTGGGTGCGGTACAGACTGTGACATCTCGGGAGGATGAGGGAGAGGAACAAATCTCAGCTGTGTGTGTTCCCAGCCTGCTGTCAAGGTGTGTATGTCAAGCGATAGCAAGTCCAAACTCTTATTTCATGACTTTGCCAGTGCTCAGTTCTCAGAATGCAAATCCTGGCAGAAAAGAACTGAGTTTTTCATGTCAGCATGAGAATTTGCTCTCTCTGTCTCCATTATGAAATTGGGCAATTATTCTAGCATTGGTTTTTGGTTTTCTTTTGGAGCTGCTGATAACACTGGAGACTTGGAAGTTGACGGGTTGAACTGCAGCTTTGTATGATTTGTTTGTATGCTGTAGCAAAGATGAGGGTTGAGACTCTAGGATTCATCGCTATCTGACTTGTACACTGGCACGGTCTTTCTTTGTCTGTTTAACTAGGATATTTATATTTGATGTGTTGGTGCCAGTTCTTCTTATTTAATCTTTTCCTTTCGGGTAAAATGTAATTATGATATTCTGACAATAGCTTTATGGCTGTTGTTTGTTGTTGATGTCATTTTAAGTTACTTTTGATTTGCTCTTCTGGCTGGTTCTATATAACTCTCATCATTTTAGATTTCCCCTTCTGGCTGTGTTTGGTCCATTTTTGTAGTCCCTATCATGTACCCTTTATCCTCTCTTCTCTTCTTTTTTCACAACAGGCAAATATTTTATTTACTTTTCATTACATCAGTTTACATCATTTTATGTACATCATTATGTTTAGATACAAAAATTGTTCACTTGTTGAATTCTTCTTTCTTTTAATATTTGAACCAATTTCAAGTTTTGTTTATCCCCGACAGCTCTGGACCATTTTTAGCCACCTTTGTTGTGTTGAATGTTGCTGTGGTTCTGCTACTGGTCATTGGCTATGTGGCTCTGGCACTTCGAGTCCAGCTCAGCAAGAGACATAGGGATCACTTTTATATCAGTAATGTCGATGTCCTCACTGCCAAATGTAACGTGGCACAGCTCTGTATCCTGGGTTCCGTGTGGCTACTTGTGGGTATGTAGGATTTTTCTGCCACACTGGCATCATTGTTCATTGACTCCAATTCCTAACCATGTCAGTGGCATGCATGTTTCATTTGATCTGGGCCCTTTAGTTTTTATGATTTAATGCCACAGACTGTGAGCAAATTTAATCATCTGGGCCAAGGTGCCTTATGAAAACTTTTAAGTAAATGGTGCTTAAAGAATTTCAAATAATTTCACACAAACACATACACAACATGGAAAAAATGTAGTGTCCAATAGACATCTTAGAAATACGTGTACATGCCTTAGAGTGATATTAATTAGTCATTTATTTCGAAACGAACAAAATTCAGGGATTGTCTTACTATCAGGAGATCGTTGAGCTCAATCCTATTAATTCCCTTTACCAGACAAAGTAGTGCAAAGGGGAAAAAAAAATTACTTTTGCACCCTTTGCTTGAAACATACACCCTAAAAAATTTTTAAAAAATGATGGTGTAAAGAGAATGTTTCTTCTTATTGTTATAATTTTATCAAATTTTTTGGCCGTCAGTCGTTCGAATATCAAGTAGTAAAAGGATTTTTTTTTCTTCTTTACACTGCTTCCTCAACACATCTTTTGTCTGGCAAAGGGAAGTAAAAGTCTGGTCAAAATGATCTCCCCTTACACAAATCCCTCTTTTGGAAAGGGTACATAATCTGTGAAACGATTTCCCATTCATTGTTGTTAGTGAGTCCTGTTATTGTTAGCACTATTATTGTTGTCATTTTTGTTCTTGATCTTATTTAATTGTTGTAGTTGTTGGTAAAACTATTATTACAAGTATATTCATGATACTCATGATTAGTTTATCTTGAATCTCTAGACTTTGTATGACGAATAATATAAACAAAATTATGTTCAGTAATAAATTTTTCGACAGAATAATCCTATTAGGAGTACACAATTTACAAACTTTGTTGATTTTTTGCATGAAAACAACAAAAAGAAAGTAAGATATAAATGGTATATTTTTTTTTTATATGCTTTTTGTCCATGAGCTGTACGAATGGCCATAAACTAGTCTTTTCACTTTGATATTTTGTAACTTTCATTTATTATATATCATATATTATTAGTTTATTTAGAAAAATGTCTTGATATGAAAATATAGACAGTCAATCAGTAATCAGCTAAATACATTAAAATAAACAAAACAACCAATTGCTGAAAATACTGATTCAGAATATTCAAACCATTCTGGCTTTTTGTCACAGCAATTGTTGCTGTTGTTTCAATATTTTGTCATTATTTTTGTCATTAACAATTTTATCATCATCATTATTGATATTCAGGTCTGAGTGTAATCATGGACAAAACCTCGGTTTCCATCCCTACAACAATGGATGAAGTATTTATGTTGATACTTCTTCCTGGCCAGACAGCCGTCTTTCCTTTCCTGTACCGACTCTCCACCAAGATCCAGTCACACAAGTCTAAATATGCTGCCCGCCACGAGAAGAGGTTAGAGTCAGTGAGAAAGCTCAAGTCATGGGTGCATGAATGCACGTTGAAACCAGTTATGCTCCAAGAGCTTCTCTCCCGACATAGGATGGAAGAAGCATAGTTTAATCTTGTGTGATGCTAGATCTAACTGGGCTTGCATTTTAGATAATAAAGTCATTATGGCTATTAGAGAAATCTTTTTGCTGTTATAGAAATCTTTTCTTGCCATCTTCCTGAAGTATGGAGCTGTTTCATTCTTTTGCAATTTTTAGATAATGACTGACACGATTTGTGTCAAATTAGTTTTTTCTTTTGATAAGCACATGTTTATGTATAGTTTAATAAGATTTAAAAAAAACAAAAACCACAAACATACAAACAACAAACAAACAAAACAGACTTATTTATGGTGATCAAAATATTCAGGTTTGAGCACTTACATTCTCAAAATGTGCATAATATCTAACTGTGCTCTTCACTTACGTTCTAAAAATGTGCATAATATTTAACTCTGCTTTTACTGCTTTTATAATTTATTATGTGTGTGTGTGTGTGTATTTTCTTGTTTAACTTTAGAAAACTATTATGCTTCCTGAGCTTGGTGTGGCTGCTTGTCAGTATAATATAGGACATTATGTCACTGTGGTACCAGTGTTCCCTGACTTCAGTTTCTAACCACATCAGTTGCGTTGCTTTTTTTCATTATGGTCTTTATGATACCATTCCGTGACACAGACAGTGAGTAAATTTAATCATCTGCTCCAAGATAGTTTACTGAACTGAAGCATAAAAGTAAATGGTCCATAAAGACAGTGAAATAGTTTCACAGATATGTCTGTGCCCTATATTCTTGAAAATTCATATCACTGCCCGGAACTACTGCTGCCGTAAGTCCAATTTTTGCGATTTTGAGATATTTGAACCCTGAGTACAGATGGGACTGGTGCATCATGTGACAAAATCTCGTATTCAGTTTTTTTTTTATCTGTTCACGAGATATTATTTAAAAAACACTTGATGAAAATGAAGACCGTGTAAAAATCTTGAAATATTACTGTTGGAACTCTAGTTACCCCATGTGTGTTTGTACTCCGGCAATCTGTTTTGAAACACTACTGCTATATGTCGACTTACGGCTTGTGTATTTGCATAAATAACATGAGATGTTTCAATGTTGACATTGTAACTGGACTTACAATGACGCGAAACAGAGACTTCTGTCATTTTTCTTCTGTATACCAATGTTGCAAGTTGACTTTTTTAATAATAAATGAACCAGATTCACGATACTGATACTGATGCTGCAACTCAACATACGGTTATATTATTTCCAAGATTTCAGTGATATATTGCTGTATGTCCTATATTCATGTTACAAATAAAATTTTATGAAAAAAAAAAAAGCATAAATTTGTTGAGATGAAATGATCAGAACAAAAAAGAAGTAAAAACAACAAAGTTATTAAGTTTATTCTTTCTCCTGACAACCTACGGTAGTAGTATTTCTGTCCGGCAATATGGTTGCCTTCTGGTTGTATCACTTAAGTATTTGATTCGAAGCAAACTTTAGCTATTTTATTGTTTTCTATTCGTTCTTTTTTATGAACTACTATTGTCATTATACCATCATTGATAATCTTGTTTAACTGTTCAAAGTTGTCAGTATTATTATTATTATTATAAGTATCGCCATCCTGATCTTCTTTATTATATTATAAAATTATCTTGAATTCTGACTCAGCCGTGGAAAGTTATATAAACAAATAATGTTCAGTAATAATTGTGACATTGCATAATCTTATAGGGAGCTCCAAATTTATAAACTCTATTGGTTTCTTCATGCAAACAAAGAAAAATGTGAGATATAATTTTTGATATATTTATGGTGTATTTTTGATAAACTTGCTTTGACTGCAATATTGAAGGTGTAGTGCAACATCATTTTGATGTGTCAAGTTTCTTTTTGTTTCTGCCTCAGATGAAGTGTTACAGTTATTGTAAACCCCCTGACACATAAATTGGAAACCGATGGCTCGAGATTTTATTTGAGATTTTAACAGTTACAGAGACAGGATTGTTCGGACTGCTCGGTTTTCCGTAATTGACCGCAAACCGGGCGTGACGTCGTCTGTTTCCGGAAGGAACACAAACGGGACACTTTAGTGAGCCTATTCAGTAAGTAAACAATGGAGTGTTGTGTGGCTGATTACTGTCGGTCGCAGGGCTCCTCATTGCGCTGTGATATTTCTCACTATATCACTTGAACTTGGGGCTTATTGCCCCAGTTTGAAATTATCACCACAATAAGTATGCGCAGCTCAATAGACACTCCTTCAAAAGGTAAAGGAAAGTTTACCTAATAGAACAGTGAGAAATTCCATGCCCAAAGATAAAATCCTCTTAACAGAAGAGAAGAACAGAAATCAAGAGCCACATGGCCCACTCAAGTCCTCTAAAGTGCTCTGTAACTACAGTCAAAAGAGAAGAATATCAAATAGATATAATCTCTTTGTGTACACCATATTGAATATGCGCAGCCTCGTAGTACAGAGATGCATGGAAAAATATGAAGTCACACATTAATGGCGTAGAGAGCTGGTGAAAAGAAACGCGAACCGCAAGCCATCTTATTTTGCAAAATAAATACATTAACGGTGATGTCTTCGCAGAAATAGCACTGGTAACTGGCTACTAGAAGTTTATTATTCTACAACAAATAGCATAGGCTGTCTGTGACATTGCACTACTCCTTTAAGATACAAAGGAGCAGTGTGGTCGCATGGTCCTTTGGTCAGGAAAGGTACTTCAGCAATTAAACTTTCATCTAGGGGTTACAAAATAGCAATAGGAAAAAATTATTTCTATTCCCCAGAAATTTCATTTTAAGCACTTTAAAGTGTACCTGCACAAAGCCTGCACAACCATATCCAATTTCGATTACAGAACCATTATCCTAAGTTAGTCTGTCATCCATGAAAAATGTAGCCACATGCCCCGTCATGTTTTTTTTTTTAATTTGTGTTAATGCAAAAATATTTATCCTGGCAATAATTTTTTTGTATGCATAGTTACATTTGTATTGTTATGTCCATCAATAGCTAAGATAAACCATTTTTGCATCCAATGTATAGACTTAGATAAATGAGAATGTTATATTCGACAAGACTAGTTATTATGATCACCGTAACTCAGAGCAATGCCATGAGCAGTGGTCCTACCCCTTGCTGTTAATACTGGTGTCTGTAGGCTTATAGCATGAAGCTATTAATAGCTCCATGGCCTATAATGACAGTGTGATTTTTTATGAGTAGAATTGTATTATTTGCTGATAGTGATAAATGGTAGAATTTGAGCATCTTCAGAAATACATTCATTTAAATTCAAGTTTGTCACTGATTTCTAAAAAAAAAAAAAAAATGTAGTTTCTTGCAATTGTCAAGTTTAAATTATCTAGGTTTGAACATGGGGATTTTGTTATAAAGAAATCTATACATTTGAATACTATACAATAGCAGATATGAAAATACTGATTAAAATTCATCTGTTCATTCATCTAAAGTCCTTGTCATGTTTTTAGAACCAGTGACAACATAGGCCTGGTGTTCTGTAAAGCTTGGGAAGAAGAGGCAAATGAATAAAATTTTATATGCAAACACAGGCTTAACTGAAATTCTGGCAACAAATCAAGATTGATCTTGTTTATGACTGTTTCATTATTCATGCAGACTTGGTTTTTCCATGTCTTTGAAGAAATTAATAGCATGCCACTGTACTGCATAGTTTCTTTTTGTTTGGCCACCTGCCTGGTGTGTTTTTTGGCCATTGCTCATGTGTGACTCCCCTTGTTTCATATGGTACTGACAGACTAGGAATGGCACTGTGTCAGTTTTCCCATCAAGCATTTTCAAATTCTTCAAGAGTCTCCTCTGTTCAGCTCAAGTAAATTTTCAACAATAACACAATAGATAAGGCCTTATAATAAATATTACCATACTTGCAGTGGCTCCATGAAGAGGCTGAGTAGGTCAATATATCCTCGCAGTCAGACCATAAAACATCAGGTTAGGATCTGTCAATGACGGATCCTCTCAATGTAACTGAAAATTTTACTTTATTTCCTATATTTTTGTTAATACAGTACTTGGTCTGTTTTCTCTCATTGTGCTTAATGCAGTGAAAAGTGGTGCCACTAGGATACTCCATAAACCCATAACATTAAGGCTAAACTGAGTCCAGATACCAAGTAACACTAAGCTGACCTGTGTCCGAATAGCAAGTCTATGTAATATAATTACTAGGGTATAATAATTTATTTGACTCAAGTTACTGAAAGTATCTTGGTTACGAAAATCAAATTGAAATACTACATATTTAATGCTCATTATTCCATTTTCCTGAGCCGCATTTTTATTATAGACATAGCTCATTTTAAATATATATACATCCTAAATTGTCCTTGCCTTAGCACGTGTAGACACATGTCATGCACATGTAGACCCTATGTACATTTTTTTCTTTCATACATTTTTGTATTCTTTTTTGCATGATTTTCACACTTTTTTTGTTCATGATATTCATATATTCTAGCTATTTGTCTCATGTTCTTTATTATAATCCATGCCATGACTTTGAAGAAGCTTTTTTTGTGTGTGTTTTAACTTTCAGTACTCGCATGTATCAAATTGTACCACTTACAAGTACAGCCTTCTTACCTGTGTGTATGTCATAATTAGATCTAATCATTCCTGATTTTTTTTTTTTAGCGTATAATTACATCAATGCTGTCCAGCATTTAAACGTGTGAGTTTTCACATTACGGTATCATTGTTGAAAACATCATATTGTTATATTACCGCGTGGATAACCGCACCAGTGTCTCAAGTGTTTACAAACCGATTGAAGTAGCTAAACAGCTAACCAGCTAGGAGACTAAATTTACTTCTCATTATCCACAAAGCCAATCACAGGTAGTAGGTAGATCTCCTGTCCCACTTGTTGTCAAACAAAGAAATGGTTACTGGTTACCACACCATGTGGCCTGATTATGCAGTCATACATCAACCATTACTTCCATTCCTTTGTCTACCTGTTCTCTCCACACGACCCCATTTTACTGCACATCCAGCACTGCGTTTCTCTAAAGTGGACGTGAAATCACACCATAAGTATGGTGTCTTGGCCCAACACAGGGCTCTTAGGCGGATTTTTTATTTGGGAGCACATGGAGCTGGTTCTTAAAGGGGTAAATTATAGAGGAAAAATTCCGTTTCGCAACAGAGGCGGGTTCTTAGGCAGACTGGGCTCTTAGGGGGAAGGTTCTTTGGTTGAGACCCCTGTATTTCTTAAGGGTATATGTATTAATATTACCTACGGGCATAATACTGTACTTCATAAGAAAAGTATCAACTTTAATATAGTAAGCATGTGTGCATTAATCTCAGCAAATCTTACACATTTCACATCATTATTTTTTCTAATGCATCAGAACAAAGGCAGCAAATCCAACAGCTTTGAAGAAAGATAACTGGTATGACTGAACATATGTAACAAACTCAGGTATCCACGTTTATTTTAAGGAGGCCCTACTGAAATGACTTAATCAACAGGTTTTAAGGAATCATTCTCTGAGAAACACATAAGATTGGTTGAGTAATGTCTTTCAAGTTCTGAACATCCTCAGTCCAAACTACATGTAATCAGTTCCAGCTTAAATTCAGCTATCAGCAAAACTACATGTCATGCCACTCATTGCCACTTATCCACACCATGTTGTTTTTCCTGCTGAGCACAGGACAAATAACAATAGATCTATTAGTAATAGTTGCAATCTTACGAAAGATGCACAAAAAAGTGGCAGTTCAGGGTTCTTTGCTAACACAGTAGATTTTTCAACTTGATCAATTTCAAAACTGTTTTCTTTTCACTAGTCAAATTGAAAAGAAAAAAAAAACCTGATACATCATCAGCACCATTCTGTCTGCAAGGGATAAAATCAAGGCGCTGAATATTTTGGCAAACTGACAACTTGAAATTAAATTCGTTGATTTTTATTTTTATCATCAACGCTGCAGTTCTGCCTTGCGGTTACCATTTTGGTTAATACTATCAGCTCCTAGGTGTGTGGCCTGCTTAATTAATGAGTCAGGTCTGTTGCTTGTATGTATTTAAAGGGAATGTGCTTTATCAGTCATACTGACTCCTTTCTTAGATTTTGCAGCTTTTTTTTTTTGTTTTTTTTAGAAAAAGTAAAAATGATATTTTATACATGACATAAATTACTATATTACAATTTATAGAAGGCAACAGGCATCTTTGCCCACCCTTCTCATTGCCACAGTTTAGGCACTAACCTATTGAGATGTATGCATATTGTAATCAGATATAAAGAATGAATTCTAATATCTTTAAATTTATCCGCTGATTTGTGTGCCATGACCAATGAAGGGAATAGGTTGGTCCATTATGTTGATTGCAATATTCTCTGTATGGTACATATTGTTGCACTGCATCCAGATCAGATCAGCAATATGTAACTTTAATGCTAGTGCCATTGCCCTGCCCCCAACAACCTTTGCATTATGACTGTTCATGTTTTTTTCAAATGTTATTTTAAATTTCCCCATGATCGAACTGGAAAAATACCCAACTCATCTTGTGTCAGTGCATATCCATTTTGTTTCTAGGTTCTACAAGTGATTTTCAGGGTGTAGATGCTGAGCTTTTAATACTTATAAAACTCTTAATCAAATATTTAATTTTCCTTTTGCGTGTGGTATTATATTCATCAGCTGTAATTACCAAATGTGGAAAGTAAAGATTTCAATGTTTTATAACTTTAACAGGAAAAATTCCTGTATTCTTTGTCAATTGTGTTTGCATAGGAGACATGTAATTGTTGCCATCTGTGAGTAAGGGCCTGTCATTTGCACAAATTTTGAGTCCGGACCCAGGAATTGAATACATGTAGGCCTATATAGAACGCCGAATTTCGATTAACAAACAACTTACTAAATTACATGTACATATGTAATTGGGAAATACTCTGTAAATGTTTGTGCACCACATACAAGTTTCTCAGACATTTCTAAATCTGTCTTGGCTTTCAGTTTCTTTATTGATGTTTTGTTATGTCGTTTTGTTTTTCCATTAAAATATAGAGAACGAAGCAATCTGTATGTCAAAGGAGATCAGCGCCAGAGAATAAACAAAAAATTGCCAGAAATAGTGATAGTAATAGTATAGAAAGAAGAGTCAAGTTGACTCGAAAATTTGGCAGAGACCATCACAATCAAGTTATAGATTTCTGTGTTGTTTGTTTTTTCTTGAATTATTTTGCTAATTGCTGGTCTGACAGTTCTATTATATTTCTATAAAATAGTATAGAAAATGATAATGGTGATGCACACGGACACTATAGTAACTGAGGGAAATCTGTTTTCAATCTTTTATGTCAAAGTCAATGATATTTCTCAATATAATGCTTGTCTTCAAAGAAAATTGCCATGAAGACGATAGATTAACGAAAATCTGGTTACCTAAAGAAGAAATAAATAAACTAAGGCCAGAAAAATCAGTCGAGAGGAAAAAGAAAAAGAAAATTATTAGTGCCAAAGAAAATATTTTGCCTTCCATTCTACATGGATATTGTCACAGAATTCATATTCATAATTCAGTTTTTATGCCAACCATGTGTAATTACTAGTAGATAAGTACTGCAGTCCACATCACTGTGCGTTGAAAATGAGAAAAGTAAAAAATATAGTATACATATGCGATCTAATACTGTGTGTTGTAATCAAGTATTGCAACATTTTTGTCTCTTCAAAAGAAAATCATAAATCAAGCACCTTTCAGGATCGGGATGAATAAATTCCATCAGCGTATCTGACTAGTCAATATCTGTATGTAACAGTTGTTAAGAAAGGTTCCAATGATATATTATAGGACTGATGCCAACAAGTACAAGCTCTTGGTCTTACAGAACCATGTTCCTCCCCTCCCAGGGAGCTGAAGCTTTCACAACCATCTTGTTACTTTGTTCAACATAAAAGGCATTTTTTCATTGTCAATGAATCACATCTCTCTCATTTGATCTTTGAGTAATGGGAATAAGAAAAAGTCAAAAGGAGATATATCCAGTGAGTAAGGCAGGTGTGGGAGAGAGTTCTGAATACAATTGTATGAGTATGGAGTGAAAAAAAAATCACATGGTGAACTGGATTGCATCATGAATTTGGTATGATATTCAGCAGAGACAACCTTTTGTGGCTTTTTTTTTTTTGTAGTTCTGTTATTTTTATGTTTTTTTACAACCTATTTACTTATTTAACGGCTTTATTTATAGTTTAAACTTAATGATAATGTTCATTTTCAATAATTTCATGAAGCAATTGCTTCTCCAACAAAATAAACAGTCCTCGAATGTTAATAAACAAAATCCAGTCCTCGAATTCCTGAGATATAACTTTAATAACTTCTTTTGTTTCCCCCTCCTCTGAAATTCTTTTTTCCTTGCATGTCTTTTGGGGGGAGGTAGTAGAAAGGAGCTGGATTGGTCAGTTTCAGATCAAAGTGTCAATTTTAATTAAATTTTTTTTTTTTTCAAATGTTTTGTGAGTTTCTACTGAAGAAAAAAAATGTGCCGTCTATTTGGGCCTATTGGCCCAGTTAGACCTGGAGCCTATTTATTGGGCGGCCTATTAATGCACATCTCCTCTCTCTGTCCTTGCGTAAGAAAGTTGGTGTGAGGGGGGGGGGGGGGGGGGGGGGGGGGGAGGGGGGGG
>JBCAUA010011279.1:0-11597 GCA_038406235.1 Peronia verruculata | reverse complement strand
AAAGTTACCGTAAACCCCCCCCCCCCCCCCCCAAACCTGCAAAAACAGACATTCCCATGTACGAGCAAATACAAAATTGTTTCACCTTTACTATGTTGGGCAACTTTTTTATTTGCCTATGCTTCCTCATTCCAAACTAGACCCAGATAGACACTTAAAAAAAAATAAAAATCATTGAACTTTGGGTGGGGAGCTTATCCATTCAGATTCTGTGAAGTGAAAGAAATGAAATGTCTCTACAGTAACTTATCGCATATTCTTCTCAAGTAGCCACAGCTACATTTGAGACCAAAGGACAAGCCCCCCAGAGGGACCACAGAGAGAGTGACTCATATTTCATGGCCTATGATTACTTCGTCGTCTTCTCTGCCAAGTTGTAGAGTTTTGTACAAACTGAAGATTGTAAATGTGATTTTAATAATTTATGGCCAATTTGATTTTGTTTTTCTGGAAACTTTTTTTTTTTTTTTTGGTCTTATTTTTCGATCTCCTGCAAAACTTACCAACATATTTTTATCATATTTCTCACATAATAAAGCCATAATAAACAAAATAGATCTAATAGAAACTTTTTTTACATTTTGAAAAAAAAATTTTATTGAATAAATATGTCAATTTTGTACATTTTTAATTCATAACATGTTAAAAAAATTCATTAAAAAACAAGTATAAAAAAAAACTCAAATCCCCTCCAGTAACTTATACATGTACATATGTACATGTACAGTAGACCCTCAGGTTATGAACGGCTCAGTTTAAGAATAAATTTTATCTTGACTCATGAACAATGATTTGAGTTACCAACGCCCACTATGTGCATCAGCGGCATGTATTATTATGTGTTCTTTCTTGATGTGATAGTGTTCATTTATCTTAGCCCCAAGTTCCTTTGAAACAATAATTTGCTTATCTCCTCCTTCATCAATAACTATGTGTACATGTGAGCAACAAATGGACTGTGGAATTTTCATTGAAGTTAATGTTATTTATCTCTATTTCAGAGTACATCATACATTTTAATTTTATTTATGTCTTTGCTATAAATCTACAAAAAAGCCCACAAAAGGATTCAAAAACTGCTGAATGTACCCATATGAAATTTGGCACATAACATGGTTCCATAAAGATTGTGTTTCTATTTACATAAAGGCAAAAAAAGCTTACTGTGTTTGATGTTGTTTTAAAAGTGTTAACAGCAAACTTCCAAGAGTGTTTGATCTGAATTGTATGTTCAATAGAATGACGCGTTCAAGACACCAAACACATTTTCTTTGAGTAACATTCACTTTAATCCCTCCATAATACCAACAACGAGGTGCGAGCAATTGCCATATGTTTTGAGTCATAGGCGAGTGGTGGTTTGACTTTTATTTAAATAATCTCCACGAAGACCATAGGTTTTCTTTTAGTTCTTCATTTTAAACAAAAAAAAAACACTTAAAGTGTAAAATATCATACAATTACATATTTTTCTGAGGCTGGAACGGGATAATTGTATTTATTTGCTCTCTCATTTCAATGCTTTGGTTTATGAATAATTCAGTTTAAAGCCGAGTCCCCGAACAGATTAAGTTTGCAACCCGAGTGTCCCTTGTTTCAGATGTTAAAAATAACATGCAAAGTTTGGAAGGATTTGGTGCAGTAGTCACAGAAAGGATGTTGACTTTGAAAAACAGGGCAAAATTCAGGAAGACAGTTGACAGCCTTTTTATGGCAACGAGACATGCTGGCAAATTTCCACGGACAAATTCTGAATGCAAATTATACATGTACACAGTAAAATAACCTAATGTCAAAGGCAGCAAAACAAGATTTCTGGTGTGTTATTAAGGCCTTCCTCTTAAGTTTACATTGAAACAAAAATTTTTATTACAGATGGATACTTATGTACTTTGGTGCTACAGAGTACAAGCAACAACCATAACTTCTACACAAAACAATGATCGCCAGAAGACCAACAAAGGAAAAAGAGAGGCATGTAACAGTTTGAAGGCAAAATGAAATGAAAACTTCTGAAAAGGAAGCGAATAAAATATCTTTAATAAAACTGCCTTTGCATTCATTTACAAACAAATGCAGTGACATTGCATTTTACTGAACCAAACTGATGATTCTGTGATTATTTCAAACCTCTCCATCATTCAGCCACTCTCACCTCAGTGGTTGCTTTTCTGCACATAACATGACAACATACTTGCATGGAAACCAATGCTTTTGGAACTTTGTTCAAAAGTAAATGGCTGCTTTCTCACAAGCCAGAAAAAAAATTGCACTACAGACATGTCATTTCCTCACTCACATTCATGTCATGAAGTTCTATTCAAATTATAAAAATATAAAAGCAGTCGTGTTTATGTTCTCACCTGTCAAAGAACACCTGTGTCACAAAATCTGAATCTGTTGCCATTCTGCTCAAATTAGTTTTGAAAACTGATCTGGATAGGAGAAGTATTTCCTAGAGGTATATCAATTACATTTTTGTTTCTAGCTGAAATGCAGTAGCAATATAGAAAGAAAAAAATACAAAGAATACAAAAAAATACACAAAGAAAAAAATCTACATACATCTTACTCTAAGTATCTGAATTTCAACATCATTATAGCACTTACAGTGGAAAACCATACAAACCCATGAAGATCCCCTTGAATCTCCATAAAGTTAAATAATATTGTGTTACATATTTAGTGAATGTAGATCTTCTGAAAGATAGTCGCGTGATTAAAGAAGGAGATGTATAAATTTCTGCAAAAACATATTACATTGTACCACACCCTACTAGACTTAGATTACCAACAAAAGTATAAATAAACTTACTTTAATTTTACTACATTCTTTATACTTCTTTCAACCTCCTGGTGGAGGTTAATTCACCGTTTTTTTAATTTTGCTTCAGAAATTATTTAATTTAATTAACTAAAGAAAAATTTTCCATTCACATTTTAAAAAAAAAAACTTATTGGAATAAGAGCTATAACTCAACTTGATTTGCCTGTCATGTTTCAAGTCGTTACCTTTTTCATAGCCATGTTTAATGCAAGTGCAAAAAAGGATATTTGCACATCATATAAAAGACACTATATAATGTACATGTCTATTCCTGATTCAAATCAAAATTTAATATCTTTTGCAAATATATTATGTACTACAGTATGTTTTACTGCAAACTCTATCCATGAACAGAGATCTGTAGAAGCGAGAACATTCCTTGTAGTCAAACTGATACACTAACATGCACTGCAAGGATCATGTGTCTTTCACAATGCAAGTGATTACAGACAGGAGTGCTCTCAGACGATCACATCTGTTTCTGTATTTCAATTAGGTATTTTAAGCAAAATCACATGACCCAAGGAACATCTCTCACGCATGGCTTTGTTTGTATGATGTGACAGATCTGAGAGCTCATCATTTGTCCAGATTTGTCTGCCATGCGTAGAGCAAGTAAACAAAGTCACATGTGAGCAATGTTCCCCAGGTCATGTGATTTTGCTTAAAATACCTGACCATTTTGTGACAACAATTTTGCCTTGCATGTTCTGTTGTAGTGAAATAGGCAAAACTTATTTGGAAAATAGTTGTGGCAATAATCTAAAAACCTTTTCTGAAACACAAAATTCCAATGATGTATACAAGTTCCATTACAGCTGGGAAAGCAGAGCAAAATCCAAAGATGTACCAATACCATTCACAGGGCCACTGGTCAAATAGGTAATAGGCCAATGAAATAGCAGCTGCACTGTGGGCAACTGTAGCTGGAACACAGTCAAGGTTCTATAAGAATATTATGTAAATTCTCACAGTATTATAATATTCATACACATACAATGCGAGAGATTACATGAATATAAAGAATCTGTCACAAGATTTGTCAATGTCTCACATATACCTGTAGATAATGTTAGCCTATTAAACATTCTAGATTAAAGTTATAAATCTAAATGTAGGTCTACTTATGCTAACAATAATTATCCTCAAGTGATCAAAATTTTCTAAAGTAATTTTCTGGCTATCCAGGTGTCCTTTTTTTTTTTTCTTACTATTTGTAAGAAGTAATAAAACTCCTAGTGAAAAACAATAAACATTAAAAAAAAAAGCGTCTGTAAATTGTATTTTAATTCAGAATTTATTTTTACAGGCAATGCTGATAAACTGAGGCAATTTAGTAGTGCTGGGCAGAAATCTTGATCTTGATTTCAATAACCAGTTTTGAAGTCTAACTTAAGTTAAATGTTTTAATTTACTTGATTCATATTATATCCAATCCGCTGATCAGGTTCATTTACCCAATTCCTTATCAGGTTTTTTGCCTGATCCATTTATCAGATTCATTTACCCGATCCACTTATCAGGTTCACTTACGCATGGTGCGTGGGTTGGTTGTGATCACTGGCCTTGTCTTGTCTACCAGTGAATAGACTAATAGAGTGTTGAGTGTGAAGGGAGGAAGAGCATTAAGTTTAGGCCCATAGTGCGGCGTCAATGTAAAACATCAAAGTCACCATCACAAACAGGGGAGCGCCAGAGACCCTGTAACTTAGTGTAACAGTCATACATTGTCACTCTTCGTGAAAGTACGTCCTCACCGGTGGGTTTTCAGAATGGGAAATTCAGACCACACATTGGCACCCATTGGCAGACTCAAACTGCTGACTATTGAGCTCTCGGTAAAAAAAGCTGAAAACCACTGGACTAGATCTAGGACTGTCATTTACCAGCCAGGTCTGCAACTAAATAAAAGTGCCGAACAGCTTTGCTCATTAGCTATAACAAACAGCACTGGAAAGCTTAAAAACATAATTGATTATACTTTGTTATTTGATGGTATTTGATGATGTTGACATGATTCTACTCTCTAACTTCTACACAAGTGGGACAAGTAAGGAGAATCTAAAGGACTGGCTCAGAAATTGCATTCACTGTCAAAAATGGTTCAGAAAAAAGCTTTTTGTATACCAAAGTGATACAAAGTGCATCCATCAACAGCTGGGGATCCATTAACACTTCTGTCAGTCAGATGATGTTCAGCAAAGAATATGGTAAACCCTTTCTCACTGCACAAAAGGCTATCATGTTATTTCAACAAATTTAGTACAGTCTATTTCTATAAATTCTATGGGTCAGGAATAATAGAGAATCTGATGTTGATCAATGAACAAACAAACAATATTTAGGAATAGGAGTCCCAACTTAGAAAAAAAAAATTCAGTCACTACTTTGACTCACCTCTAGTGTTTTTCTCAAAAGTAATTAGTAGCTTATCCATGCTCTTAACATTTTCCAATATTCCAATTCTACTTTTTGTTTTTTTCAATAAAAATAGTAATTAAGTTCGACTATTGTGACAACAAACTTTCATTCAGATATAATAATATAAATGCCTCAGTTTACTTTTCTCCAACAGGTATTAAAATTTTTATGATGCCCGATGGGAACTGCCTAGGTGAATAATTGTCTTAAAGCAGATAAGCAGGTCAGAGATCAGGTAGCACAAGCTTCATCACTTTATTCCAAAGCTATTACTGATTATGATACAAAATCTACAAAGCAATCTCAGTCTCAAAACACAACAATTAAATTTCTCATAATGATGACTCAACAGTATTTTGAGCAAAGGATACAGAGCAATCCCTGGAATGGCATAAACATTGTGATTCCTCCCATAAAACCAACCAGTTCAACTACAAACAAACCAAGAGTAATGGAAAGCGCTACGATCATTCTGAAACAAAGAAACAGAGAAAATAAATTGCATAATAACTTGAGACACACCCATCTGTTTCCATAGTTCATTTTTTACTCTTTGTAGAATATTCCTCATGGCTCATTTTACCAGTATCATTTTTTCTTGAAATGTATTGGGGTAATTATTTTTAATAATAGCCTGTGTCAACATATACGACATCTTAATATCATCATTAACCTAAATTGTGTAAATTTCACTATTCAACGAACTCTTAAACTTAAGCGTTGTGTGTTGTGGGCTAGCAATTAGGCTGTCGACTCAGGATCTGAAGTTCCAGGTTCGAATCCTGACTGGTCCTGACATTTTGTCCTTGGGAAAGGCAGTTTATACGCATTTCCTGACTCCATCCAGGGTTGAATGACAGTGATTGATATTGTTAGATTGATAAGGATTTGAGCGCCTAACAGGCAGCCGCCTTGTATGCTTCCCAGGAAGCTGAGAGCATTTATGAGTGTCTTCTTTGGGTCTGTCAGGGTAATAATAGATTGTAAAGCGCTCAGAGCCTATAATTATGGGGATAGACACTATATAAATGCTCTCTATTATTATTATTATACTTGAGGACTATTTTGCAAACACTGTTAATGGCAAAAGTAAGCTTAATAGAGAATTAACAAAATGAATTTTTAAATAGTCATATGTGACATTTCAGTAGGAAAGAATTTAATGCACAGAAAACTGAAACACAGAAATCTAAAATTTACGGAAATGTCAAACATTCTTATCAGTCTGCCTATGTTTCTTAAATTCTTAAATTCCTATGTTTCCTTTGTATTTTTAACATGGATTTCTTGAACTCTCCATACAGATTTTTCTTCACAATTTATCATCATCTACCTGATCTCAAAGAGGCAGAATGTCTGATTAGGCCCATTTTTGTCTGGCTTTGCTCACATCACTGAAGATGAATCATTGGGACGGGGTGGTATGGTAAATGAGCGGAGTGGTCAACTGGGCCACACACGTTAACTGTATTGCAAGGAATAACCATTGTCTACATGATGCGATGTGTGCATAGCAATGTCAGAAAGACAATGAATGATGTCATGAAGGTGCAGGGGCACCTAGAATACTGTTAAGATCAGACCACATTAGTGTCATCATGGTTATGTCCCTTTAGTGGTCCTTCTATTCCTTAGGGCCCAATCCCAGTGCATTCAATCGTCTAACGTATGTGAAATCACATTCGTTAATGATCCAATGTCAAAATGATGTCACACGCAGAGTGATTCCATTTCTATTCCATGTTGTGCCAATAGGGGCTTTGGCGGGAGATTTATTTTCAGCTCTATGTCATCCCATATAGCCTAGATCTAGCTCTAGTTGATTAAAACAAATAGTGAGAGCCTTGTTTCCTTTTTGCCATGGATACAATAGCTTTGATGTTTCTTTAGCTGGATGAGAAGACGGCAGGATTACAGGCATTACTGGATCAATGACATGAGACATACGGTGAATTTTACCATTAAATGGAAGAAGTTTGGAATGATGAACGAAATGTTTGGAATACATTCACAAGAAACCTGTGACATTCAACAGATTACTAGAGAAAGTCTCACCACACATTGAAAAAAGTTTAACTTTCAAAATCCCTGTCACAACACGTTTCACAGAAAGTAAAGATCGGCTTAATTAATTGTGTCAGGGCAACAGGCTTTCCCACCTTCAATAATATCATTCTAGTAAGCTAGAGACATCGGGGCATGGGTCATGTGAATGGATAACCCCCGACACTAAAGGAAAAAAGTATCTGTTATAACATAGTACAAGGTTGTATATGTGTGTTCAATATTGTTTTCATGTCATTTTTCATACTGATTTCAAATCTGTAGTCAAAACTGAGTTTTATGGAAAAAATGGGTCTCTAGAAACTCTCCCAACAGAGGGTTTTGCTGAATGATGATTCAAATGTAAGTACTGCCCTTAGTTTCTCCCGTCAATGAATCGACTCGTTGGAAAATGCATTGCACGCACTCCATGTGTGCTACTTATTTATGTAGTGAATAAATTCTCCTGTCAAAATGTAGGATTGACAGTTGTCGAATCACGTATGCACAGAAATGTTAAATGACAGAAATCTCACCGACAGTTGTCAATCCCTGAGAAATTAGAGTTTTCTATGCTCAAGTGTATACCCTAAGCAAATGAGTCCCAAGTCATGTCAGGTGAGCGTGAGTTCAAGTCACAGCCGTTTTTTACCATTTTTTACTATTTTCCAACTATGATACCAAAATATTTCTTTTTTGTTCAGATTAAAAAAAGGTTATATAAGACATTTTATCAAAAAAAAAATTAGTATCTTAATTGGAAGGTAGTTAAAAATGACGAAAAACAGCCGCATATCTTCGTTGCCCGGGGCGACTTCCGACTCATTTGCCCTGGTTGCAAGACATTTAGATATTGCTTTGTTCTGCATTCATGCCAAATTTCATGATAATCGGCCCAGAACAAAAAAAGAAGATAGCAAATCTGTGTTGAAATACAGCATTTTAAGAAAAACGCATTTAAAGTATTTTCAAAAAAAAAAAATACTAAAAAAAAAAAAAAAAGCTTTTATATCTATCGGGCTTTCAAACTAAAAACATAATTGCTCTCTCAGTGATTTCTATGACTTATTTTGGCTTTTACTGCACATCTGCTCATATTTTTTATCCCTTTTCGTTTCCTTAGTCCTATCATTAACAGCCTGCCATGGAGCAGTTTCAGGGTCATGGGAAGTCTATATATCGCTGCCATGTCTTCTCTGGTCTGAAATAAAAGTGTCTTGACCCTTGATGTGACAGACAGTGCACTGCTGTGCTCTGAAATGGCAGATATGGGCCAAACTATGTTCTCACAAGGCCTTGGGAACTTCATTTAAGGGATGCTGGTGAAAATTTTGCTAATTTTCAGTGTGGTCAGCATCTCCAGTGGTCAACCAGTGTCCATTTCAGGAACTGGAGCTCTAGATATTGGTGGCAGAGATCATAATCGAGTCTTTTCTGCATCATTTGCCTTTACAAAGTGAAATATTGTCAATTATTGAATATTAGCCCCAACTGAGCCAGGAACTGCATGTTAGAGGTACTGGTCAACCACTGAATGATCACCCTTTCAAGGCTTTAGAATGGACATATGTACCACTTGTATATATCACTTTTATATTTGCAAAGGCATAACTTTCGAGAGCAAACAAAAGCCCCAAAATGAAATTTTTTAAGCCAAAACCCAATTTCAGGGGCCCCTCCCCCCTTTAATACAAGTCATTATCTAATGTTTAGGAGTATCCTATCATTCATGTTCATTAATCAATACGAAAGCTGAAATGGTATGGGCATATCTCACGTTCAGCAGGTCTCACTAAAACAGTCCAGCAAGGCATAGTAAGCGGTGGGAGATGAAGTGGTCGACAGAAAAAGAGATGAGAAAACAACATCACAGAGTGGACAGGCCTAGAATTGGAAGACATACTGAGAAGGGCAGAGTGCCGGGATGGATGGAGAAGACTGGTTGTGCAGACTACAGAGGTGCCCCTACGAACTAATGTCTAAGGGATCAAGAGAAGGTGAGGCAATCAATACCAACAGACTTTTTTTTTTTATTTCCTGAACTTGACTCAACCTCTCTATATTTCTAGTCCTGCTATTTTTCCAATACTTTTATAAGTAAAACGAGATAAATTTTGCTGTGCTTCTCCAGTGAATTTTACCCAATGCTCACTTTCCTCTTTAGCCTGGCTAAAGAGATCAGAGATGAAAAAATCAAGTTTAAAAAAAAACAAAAACAATTAGCTTGTTATCTGCAATATCCTTTACAATGAATAAAACTGTGTTTCAAGAGACAAAAGATAATATTGTTCACTTCACAGCAAATACCGTGCATCTGTAATTAATCTCTCTAAACAAACTCATCCATCTTGCAAGCTTCGTCATGTACATATGGTACTCAGACCATAGCTGGTGGTACAATGAAATATGATAATATGATTCACCTGATCATGAGACAACAAATTTCACTTGGTTTTGGATCTTTGAAAGTGTATCAAATACAAATATATGTAACTCGATTATCATCTGTTATGGTGTAATTGTAATGACTAATAGTAATTCAGTTTGCAAAAGTCATTGTCTTCTCCTTTAGAGATAGACACTTACTCAATATCTTTGTCATCAAATTCTGACTGAGTATAGTCCTCTGGCAGACACATTTTTATATTGTCCTCCTGTAAAAGAAATTAAACGTTGTTCTATGAGTGTTTGATAGCATATGTCAAGTAAAACACTGATGCAATGAACAGATTCTTTATTTAAAAACAGTGAAAATAAAAAGAAGATAAAAAATCATATATTTTTATTTCCCGTTATATATAGTCGACTACACCTAAGTCGAACCCTTATGAGTCGACTTCCAGGTGAGTGGATCTTTTTTCTTGGAATGGGTCCCAGTACGTCTTTACTTTACTAAAAATCATACTAATGAATCAACGTCGACTCATCCGTATTCACTATTGAGGCAATCTGTTTCTCCTGACCCCGACATTTATAAAATCAAAGGAAAAAGCAATGTGTGAGTCAATGTAACTAATCTTGCCAGCACTTCATCACAACACATAAATTTATGCTCCTCACATCACACGACAGCACTACTATAGACTAACTTGAACTGTCAAAATGATTCACTAAATAGGACTAAACCCTCCCTCAGACTATGTGATCAGGGGCCGAACTGCCATTGTCTCCTCCTTCTTTTCACACCTCATCTATGATCTTTCCTGTCTAGCCGTAGATGTTATGGACTCACACCGCACACTCCCTCCCTGCTGCGAAAGTGTCATGCAAATACTATTAAGAGGGTAGAAAACATTGTGTCGGCAAGAGTCTTTGATGTGGAGAATTCTCCGGCTGCACCAGGTTCACACATGGATGTTACCCCGAGAAAACCCCAGAGAGTCAGAAGTTGTTCTTCTCATCACAGGGAACTTGCTAGCCAGACTTAGGTGGCAAGGAGTTGTTAAACAAACAAACAAAATCCCCCCCCCCCCTCCTTTATTTTTACTCGTGATTTGACCAATTAGACCTAGACACTTTTTCACTAAGCTGTTGCAGTCAAAATGAGAACAGTGAGGTACTGCATCCTCTCCGCCTCGGTCGCAGATAGATTCATCGAATGTAATGTTTATCATCTTTCAGAGGGCCTAGTATAGAGATAATACATGTCCAGTGTTTCATAGCATGAAGAGGTGGGAGGAGTGTTGAAGGGTGACGAAGCTGCGTGCGGTAGCAATCCTACGGAGTTGAAAACGTATGTTCAGGAAGCAGGGTTGGGAGTGGTGGTCATCATCAGTTTACATGACAGTGAAACTTAAACGGCCGATGACAACGGGTGTTGATAATGTGTTACATTAAATTCAACCAAAAGCTAGGTCAATCTCACTGAAAAGGAATGGAAGAGATCAAATTGGATGCTCGATGAAAAAATGAGTAAGGGGAACTTACCATTACAATGCCCGACAATATGTCATTCTAAAGAAGTAGTAGTGCCTACTTTTAATTTTATGGTCTTCAGTGGCATACGGGTGAGTCGAACTATGGATGAGTCAATCCTATTTCTCCTCCTCAACCAGCATCAACTCATCCATATTCCACTGTACACAAAATTTTATGAGTATTTATAACTCCTCCCTGAAGATACCAGTCACAATCTTTTGAAGTTTTCAGACAGACATGCTGAACAAATGTGAGCCTCCATGCAGAAAGGGTCCAGATCGCATTTTTTGGACATAATCATTTTATTGGTCTTTTGAATAGAAGAACATCTCCTGATGATTTGGCTTTTTAAATCATCAAAAAATCTTGATTAGTTCTCAAGATATTA
>JBCAUA010011268.1:0-13125 GCA_038406235.1 Peronia verruculata | reverse complement strand
GGAAAAAAAATCTATTGTTCTGTTTTTATTCGAATTATCAGAAATTCGCATTATCAGAGTTCGGTTTGCGTGGACTCGACTGTATGTGGTTCACTGGTGTTGAGATTTAGGGGCATTCAAGTTGTACCATTCTGGTAAGAGCCAATAATTACGTAGACGTAACCCTCTGAACAAAACTCTATCAATGGGAAATTGTTATTCACTAACCCGATTATGTCCCTTCGACTGATGGAGGGTTGTTCTAGTACTGTTAAGAAAGAAAAAAAATCAATGTCACTTTCTTTTTTTTATTGGAGATGTTAAAGGTAGAAAAATTTGACAAAATTATTATAAGAATGAAGTGTTTTATCATACTTTTTTTCAAAACTTTTAATCGTGCACATTCAAGTAGAAATTGCAAACTTGATTTTTTCTTTTAAGCTGAATTGGTTCAACAAGGGCTTGTGTCTAGCAATGTCTTAGTAAACCTAATTAGGGTAGTGAAAAGGATCCCCATTAAGTGGCACCATTCCATTTAGAAAATTTTTTTTGTGGCTAAAAGAAACAATAAATCAAAAGTTTGCCTATAAACTAGAGTGATAAATGCAAAATCCTGTTGTTGAAGACACAGAGGCAAGGACTGGTGTGAAAGTTTTTGAATGTGTCCTTTCAATGCAAGACCTTCCCTCCACACTGTAATCAGAAACCGTATGAACATCTAGTCATGACGAGTATTTGTCATCATGTTTGGATTATTATTTTTTTCTTGTTTTTCTCATGTTGTGCAAACTTTGATATTTTTTTGTTGTCCATTACTGATGTTTTGTTTGTCTTTGATTTTCTGCGTTTTCTCTCCCAGTTTTTCTGTCCTTATTGTATGATTTGCCTTTTTGCAGTTTCTGTTTGGCTGTTGCCATGTTGTCTTTCCTTCCTGCTTGCATTTTTCACATTTATGTATTATCTCCCCTGTTGTAAAATGTATTGATCGTTGCTTTTCAGGAAACATATTTGACTTGCGACCTGGGCAAATGAGTCGGAAGTCGCGCCTGGCAATGAAGATCTACGGCTATTTTTGGTCGTTTTTAACCATTTTCTGACTCAGATACTAATTTTTTTTATTTTTTGTTTTCACAAAGCAACAATTCAATTTTTTTTAATCTGAAATAAGAAATACTTTGATATCATAGTCAGAAAATAGTAAAAAATAGTAAAAAAATGGCGGTGACCTGAACTCACCCAGCGCGACTTGCGACTCATTTGCCCTGGGCGCAAGACATTTGTCTGCATACAGTAGATCTCAGTCATGCATGGTTACAAAATCAGGTTTTATTATTGCTTATTTGCTGTCTCTTTGTTTTTTGGGGTTTTTTTTTGTATAACTGTCCATAAGTAGTCTATCTATTTTAAGTTTTCCT
Source organism: Peronia verruculata (assembly GCA_038406235.1). NCBI lineage: Eukaryota > Metazoa > Mollusca > Gastropoda > Systellommatophora > Onchidiidae > Peronia > Peronia verruculata. Next base: position 11,731 of record JBCAUA010011268.1, on the reverse strand, counting down.
TCACCTTCGCCTCAACAGCATATGGGTACAGAGGTGAATTTGTCAATGACCTTCCCACGACGTACTTTCACTAGAGAAGACCACAATTCCACACTGCAAGAGCTACAGCTAGCGCCATCTGCTGCCATTCTGGTCATCCCTGTAAGTTGTCTCTTTGTCCTGATTACATCTTAGTAAATACGCACCATCCTTCTGGGATCCATAGCCCACATAGCAGATGAAATATGCCATCCAGTTTTGTTCTTCAGCACTAACCTTCTTTACTTCGCTTTTCATCAGGTTTAGATCTGAAGACTCCATGGAAGAACCAGATAAGTCACATTTTCTAGAAAGGGAGAAAAACAGAAATTAAAGTAAAGAAGTCTATAGTTTTTCACTCCATTCCCTTCTAAAAACTCCATTTTAGCGGAACTTACCTGGTTATATTGAATTATTGTTCTGGTCAACAAATTTTAGCATAGGGCCAATAACTTAACTTTTCATAAAAATGTGACATCTGTTTTTTTCCACTGGAGTTTCTTCTGCATGTCCATTTTTATTAATTTTGTTCCGCTTTTGTTTTTGTTGTTGTTTTGTTACTAAATAGATCTAGACTTTATGATACAATCATATTAATAAGGTTTGAGATACAAGATTTTGTCAGATCAGAAAAACCGTCTCCAAAAGTACTTTTCATTTTGCCATAGCCATTTTTTGGTACATGTATTTGAATAATTTTATTATTTAATTATTTCAGAGGGGAATGTCAACATCGACTGTGAGAAGTTCTAGTGGTATTCTCAGTGTCTCCGGCATCACACAGCTGTTGTTTGCTCCCTTTGTGTTTGTGTGGAACATGATTGCCTCCCTTTTGGGTTTGTCTGGTGCATCCAACTCTCGAGGTAGCCGGCCAGCTTCGGGACCACAGCAAGTGTCCACATCAACAGCCTATGGTGGGGATAGAAACAGAGGGGGGTAGGTGGCAAATATTTAAAGTAATCATGGTGAGGTCATCCATTCTCAGCTCCATTCTGCTGTGTTCTGGCCCTAGTGGATATTGCATTCTAGAATTTAAAAACACTGCATTTGAAAAACTAAGAATTGCCTGCACAAATCCCCACAATGGAAGAAAAGTACCCGGCTTTGCACAAGTTTACAGAAAATGCATTTTTGTGGCAATGACAAGATTGTAAATTTAAATTCAGCTGAATATTAGGAACATATTGAACAGTGAATCTTGATTAATTATTGTACGAAGTCCTTTGATATCTGTAAACCACCTTAATGGTCCACATCTCATTTATTTCACTCCTCTGTTCTTTGTCCTCACAAACAAATGATACAAAAAATGACATTATCATCCACATGTAAAATGAAAGATTGACAAGACGGAATGTAAAAGCATCAGAAAGAGCTTTGGACCTCGGTTTATTTATGGCATTAAGAAAAAAAAGAAAAAATACACATGGCATTGTTTTCTGTGCTCCAACTTTGATGCCTATTCAATAAAATAATGAAGTGCTTTACTGACCATGGATAAGCTGAATTCAGTGTCTGTAGAACTTATAGATCAGGGCAAAATTGCATAAACAAACCAAATACAGACATCCTTGACATTCTATATATGGGTCTTTCAACCTCCTAGTGGAGGTTATCTTGATAGGCATCTTTTCCCATTGCCAAATCAGTGCTTTGACTTAGAGTCAGGATAATCAGGTCTCCAAATTACAAAGTGATCAAAAAAGAAAAAAAAAAAAAAATTTGTGTGAGAACCATGATTTACACTTTCATTTTGCTAACTGACAGTATTGGCTAAACACGTAGATAAGGATTGTCAACTGCTTCATTCTATGTATCAGTCTCTTCATTTACAATAACTGTTTTTGGTCCAGCACTATGTATTAGTATTTACATATTAGGCCTTGCAAAATTATTGGTTACCACCAGATCTTAGGTGAGTTTCAATCAAAAGCTATCTCTATTTGCCACCCCTTGTTCTCTCAGTCTGATCCTATGCTTGTTGAAGAATCAGTCTATCGTTAAAGATCTCATACTGAACAAATATACCCAGAACACAATCTAGATTTATATTTGCTTCAGTGAATCGGTGATACAAAGTTTTGAACAAATGTCAAAATTTGATGATTAAAAAGTGGACACTACTCATACTCATAATCGCTAACATATTGATCATGTGTGTTGCCAGTGGACAAATTTGTTTTATTTATTTATTTTTATTTATTTTTTTTTCGCAATTAAGGTTTTAGAAAAATTAAAAATTGCAGCAAAACACAAAATTGCACCTGCAACATGGCAGGGGGCAGAAATTGAGGCAGCAATGCCATTGCAGGTGATGGAATGTCGGGTGGGGGTGGGAAGGAAGGGAGGGTGTGAAACAAAAGAAATATGATATGTTTTAGACTTTTCTGGATCAGTTATTCTTCATTGAGCTGTTGTTATATTTTTTAAATCCACTTTAATGTAAGCTTTTGTCTCCTTGATCGGCTCTCTCAATTTTTTTTTTTTTTTTTAATTGAAATTTTTGTTTCTGTCTTTCTTTATTGGCTTTTTTTTTTTTTTTTAAATAAATTTCTGATAGTTTTTTTTTTTTCTTTTTAATTAGAGTGTATTTTCTCATTTTCTTTGTACATGTATCTGTTTGTGACTTTCTCTGCCAGTAGGCTATAGCAAGAATCAGATTATCATATAATTTAAATGAAATGTAAACAGAATCGGTGTACTGCATAATATAACTTTAAATGAGATAGGATTCAACGTTTTATTTCACCTTTCATGTTTTGTGATTCTTATCTCAGGGCAGTCAAAAGACCAGCGTCGAACTCAAGACAAGAAGGATCTGTGCGGAGATTCCGAAACGCCCAGGATGATGAAGATGATGATGATAGAAATACATGGAATGGTAACTCCACCCAGCAGATGTAATCAATGGAGAAACAAACAAGTTTTTTTTTTTTTTTTTCTATTTTCTTGCTTTCTTTTCTTTTTGCCCAGTTGACTTATATTACAAGTGTGTTAGTACAGTGCACTCTGGATAGCTCAACCTCACAATGGGAAAGAAAGTTTAATCAAGCTTACTGGGTGTCAAACTATCTAGAGTGTCAGTGTAATGATGTAATATATTTAAAGAAATTGATTCATCTTGCTCTCAGGGCAAATGAATTGAAAGTTGCGCCGGATGATATCCAGCTATGGCGGTTTCTATTTTCTGACTCGGGTGTCAAATTTCTTTTTTTTTTTTCACAAAACAAAAATTTAACATTTTTTAACCTGAAAAAAAAAAAAGTTTTTGGTATTTCAGTTGGAAAATGATTGAAAACGGTCATAACTCGAGATTGCCCAGTGCAACATTTGTTGTCCTGGGCGCAAGACACATACTGTCCTCAGTTAATGCTTTGTAGTGTTGTTAGGCCAGCAAGGACTTTTTGGGATGCCATATTGTTCGATAGATACAAATCCAGTGAGTGTTTACAGTCAGCTGTTTTTCTCCCTTTTTCTTTTGTTTAAGTTTCATTCAAAGGATTCATTTTCCCGACCAGCCTTACAGAGTATATTTTTGACTATATAGTCATGTTGGCAGAAATGAAAAGGAAACAGACATGAAAAGCAAAAGTAGTAAATCAAGATTGTGATGGCGCCTTATACATAAAGTTGATTTATGAAGCTGACCGATGCAAGCACACACACCCCTTGTAATGAATATGATATGTAAATCATGCTGTTTGATCTCTCTGTTACCACATGTAGCAGTACAGTGCTCAGCAGGTGACTCACCACGGGGTGACCTATTTGTTACCTGATGGTACAGTAGTCTCCGGATATAAACACTCCGAATATAAGCACACTCCGCTTATAAGCAGGCTTTGGTCCCATGACGGATTTTTTACTATATAATTTTTATGCAAGTAAGCACGCTCACTCCGCATACAAGCACACTTAGCAAGTGAAAACTAAGTTTAAAAAAAAATTTAAAAATTCAGCTAGCAATATGAGCTACAGTGGACCCTCCGAGTTAAGACCCTCCCAGTTACGACTTCCTCTCGGTTACGACCTAAAATTGTATGATGGAACGTTTGTTCTATATGAAGGACCTCTGAGTAGCGACTTCCTCCCAAATCCGACATACGACCCACTCTGAACCTCTTTTCTGTTATCCCCTCACTCCGAATCGCGACCCTCCTGTATGTTTGAGCACGTTCTTTTTCATCCTTCAGTGTGACTTATTACAGTGCATACCATAATCAACGTGAACCTCCCGACTCTTGAGTCTAGTGGCCACACCCCCATGTTGGGTGGGTGGGGGGTCTTTGCCACCCCCTAGTCCGGCGACCAAGTTCCCCGCGGTGAGAAACACAAAGGCCGACTTCCCAGGGTTTTCTCTAACATAACGTCCACATATGAACTGCGGTGCAGCCGGCCCCATATCAAAGACGATCGCTGACGCTACGTTTCCTACAGGTCTTACGCGAACTTGCAAGGTGGTACAGATGCGCTCATGCCGCCTGGACGATCTCTTTGTCAGAAGAAACTGGTCCACATTGAGTGTGTGTAGTGTGGTGTAGGCTTAAAGTAGAGTGGGGGAATTTTTGAGGTATAAAGTGTAAATTGTTACGTTCCCTGTCTCACTCTGCATGTATGCACGCTCCGCATATAAGCACGCTTTTCAGCTCGTCCCGCCACCATGCTTATATCTGGAGACTACTGTAATGTGATCTAGGTCAATACACATCCTGCCCCTTCCACCAGCTTCATGATATGGTGACATGGTATCCAATATGGTGGGTGGTTTTTTTGTTTTTTTTTTAAATTAAATACAAAACTTGGTCAGGCCAAGTGGCTGATTTTTTTTTTTTTTTTAACAAAGAAAAAAAAAGACTGGTCAGAAAAACGTGGTGAAGCTACCTGGGATCGAGCTATGTGGAATGCACTACACTTAGAGGTCTCTGAGTCTGATTAGGCTTCGAAGAAATTGATTGTTGAAATAAGTCAGTCATGATCTAGACATTCAATCCATTGCTTCTTTCAAGCTCAGTCAGAGATTAATAATCTGTCATCTGTGAAAAATGCTGTTTTTAAACAAAGACTTATGCCAGAAATGCTGTCAGAAATGTAACTTACCAAAGAAATTGTAATGTTCAATAGTCATTGTAGACATTTTTTGTAACTGTTCAAGAAATCTGCACTGGGCATTGGCGGGCTGTATTATTTAATGATCAGTAGCACTCAGAATTTAAATCATAATTTTAGCAAAGCCACACGCATAAGCAGAAAATTATCAGTCACTCTCTTCATAAGGATAATAAAATATGATAATTGCAAGGATTACTTTTTTCAGGACAGTTAATTATAGCCTTCAGCAAAACATATTTCTTGCCAGATAAAAAAAAAAATCCACAAAAAACTCTTCGAAATAGAAAGCCAGTTGGACATTCCCATTGAAAGTTTTAAAAAAATGTAATAACAGCCAAAAGTGTGGCATTCATGTAGCAAGTAGGTCAAATGCAGCTACAAGATGTTGTGTACGGCAGCATTTTTCACAGATGATGGGATACAAAATGCCCTACGACTCTTGTGGGAATTGGCAGTCATTATTTTATTTTGTTTTAATAAGACAACTATGTTCTTGACCTTGGATCAAAGAAATGTAAATAAAAAGAGAGATACCCACTGTGTAATGTCCTGTTCATTGTATGTTATTTGATAGAGGAAGTGGTTGGCAAGATCAGTTTTGTCATTGACTTATACAAGTTTTTAATAAAGCACAAACAAATGGCGTGCGATGGGGTGAAACGAGATGGATGTTTATGAGAATCTTTGAGAAACTTGATATGTACAGATCATTTTACAATTTTTCTGCTTCTGTTTTGTTTGTTTTGGTTTTAAGTGAATCTTTTGTCACAATGGAGTTGTAGCCTATCTAAAGAATTTTTTTTTTTCACCAAAGTTGAAGAACTATCAACCCTCACTGACAAATTGTCTCATGCACTCACATGCATGATGGTGTTCCATGTATTGTACAATCATGAACACTCAATGCAAATTTAAAAAGAAATGACATGGTATACTATGGAAAAATCCTTTGAATAGACCACATAGACCATGTAACAAATGAAGAGGTCAGTAAGAGGATTTGAGAAGCTATAAGTTGGGAAAGAAACAAAAGTTGAGATGGCAACCGGGGATGTCAAACTTCTGACTTTTTGATCGTCCCTGACTTTCCTACTTTTGGCGGCTCAACTGCCCGCCTTTTCTGAGTGTACAAGACAATATGGGTTTTGTAATAATTTGCGATAAAAATCCTGCATGGAAAAAGTGGAATCGGAACTACCGAAGAGTTTTGCGCATGCTTCGGATGAGAGTCAAACTGTTGTTTGGGTGACATTTGCGTCTGAGGTGACTGACAGTTTGAAGATTGAGTTTGAAGTTCGTAGCGCTTAGTTCCTCACACCCAACAACATGCAGTTGAGTGGTCACGTGGGAGTTGCTGATGGAAAATCAGCGCATTAGAGCACTGACAACAAAAAATAATGTGCCCATGGTCTTTTAGAAAGACTAATGTAAGATGGCAGCTGTTTGCTCGTTACGCTGGGTGATTATGATGATGGCACTGCGTATAAGATCTTTTCAGTTCTTGAATTTGCCACTAGTTTTATAGTTCCATCCGAGGATTTTGTGAAAGTTATGTATACGAGGGAAAGCAAAAAATACAAAAATAAATCGCGAGGTACATGTACAAAATCGCAGCCACAATGCAACTAGGGGCAGAAATCGCAGTCGCCAATGCATTTGTGAGCGATGCAGTTTTCAGGAGAGGTAGAATTATGGATGAGTCACCTCTCTCTCTTCCTGATTCCTCTAGCCACTTGCCTGATCTCATTTCTCACTTCTCACCCTCTCTCCATTTTACGGCACATCCAGCGTGAACAAAGCAGATGAAATAATAGTGGTCAGGCGATCATCTTTGTGGGTAGTGTACTTGACCCACTTATTCGCCTTGGGCAGTTTCGAAGTACCACTGGGCACACAGGTGGACTACAGTGGGAACCATTTAATCATTTTTAACAGGACCTCTTATAACAGGAAATCGCTTATAACAGGACTGTCGCCAATTTGGGATCTCCTATAATCAGGCAATAGGCTAGCAGTGTTTTATTCCTCTAATTCATTGTATGTCGGTTATAATAGGAATTGCTTATAACAGGACTTTTCTTGGGTCCCAGTAATCCTGTTTTGTCATGTCAGGTTTCCACTGTATTTTGTGTGTGCCTAACAGTACAGGTATCCTGTTATAAGAGATTCGACTGTCACGAACTACTGCTGTACTAGATATTTTACTAATGCCAAAGGAGTGGTCATGGGATTAGCGATGCTCCTGTCATACGCGATCTTGTTCTAAATGGTTCTGATTGTATGTTCTTTTGGTTTTGTGGTGGAAATGATGTGTACCATATGAGACGTAACATGATGAAATCAGGCACTTGTCAAACTGAGGCGACCGGAGAAATCCCGTGTTTTGCAACAGTGAATGAATTTTTAACCTATTTTTTTTTCTTCACTAGACCTTTCTATATCAATCTAAAAATGCATTTCAGAGTTCAACAGACTGAAATAGAGCAAGTAAAGGCCCAGAGATTGTAATTTAGTGGCATGGCCTAACAAAGGTAAAGAAGGATTTACAAAAGTGAGTGATCGGCCATTCTCTCACTAAATTCAGCTGCAGGAACCGGTCACCCCCATCGTCTTTAATTGTCAATATCTCAACTTCTACTTAAGGTAGACCAATACTTATTTCATACACTGAAAGGGAAATGAATAATCTTCACAGTGATACCAATAACTCCATATGCTCAAAATTTGACGAGTGCCTGATTTCATCGTGTCACGTCTCATTTAAAAAAAAGAAGATTACTGAAAGGCAGGGTGGGGTAGGGGATTATGTCTTATGTAATGGTTCTGCCTTTCACTTCCCTGTAAGGTTCTAGTCATTGAAAGAACCAACTTATGCCACTTTTGTTGTTATAGGATCTGAGCAAAGCTGTGTCTGCTCCCGTTGAATATTTTATTTTATCCTGTAGACTCCATGACAATGTGTTTTGTATCTATGTAGAATTTGAAATGTATAGTATGAAGGAAGCCAGCTTAAATGATGAATTTTTTATTCTGTGTGTTTGTGTGCTTTGCTTTATGTGTGTAGAAATGGAATTGTGTTGAAATTATACTGAAGAGATATAAGCAAAGCTATGTCCGCTTTTGTTAAGTGCTGGAATTTTGTTTTTGCGTGTTTGTATGTTTGTATAGGTGTGGAAATGGAAATGTAGATTGTCAGCAAAGCTAGTTAAGTTAAACCTTAGACCCTGCTCGGGAAAAAGGGCCACAATAGCACTCCTTCAACGGACCCCGTTTTGGGAGATCCTCTTCAGTTCGGCCCATGTCATTCCAGCTGTCTCCCTTTCAGCATTCATACTTTGCCAAGTTTGCTTGGGTCCGCCAACTTTTCATTTCCCTTGTGTGTTCCACTCCAGTGCTTGCCAAATGGCATTTAATGGTGGTTTAAGGGTGTGTACGAAGCTAGTTTAAATGATGAATATTTTATTTCTACTGTAATTGTGTTTATGTGTGTAGAAATGGAAATCTTAATATATAAGCAGACCTGTGTATTTTTTTTTTTTTTTTGAAGAGATCTGTTCTTTTATGCACCAATATTATGTGGAAATAAAAAAGCAGATCTATCAATTGCTAAATGACGTTAGAATTTGTTCTTGTGTGTGTGTGTATATGTTTAGATATTTATTGTGAAATACATATGTGAGCATATAGATATGAAAATATCGAAATAAATAGATGTATATCTTTTATATTTTTGTAACTTTTTTATTCTGCAATAGTTTATGTATGTATGTATGAATGTATGTATGTATGTATGTATGTATGTGTGTGCATATGTCTGTATGGAAATGGGATCCAGATTTGTATCCATAGTCGTTAGCAGGTGGAAACTGAAAACTGCGACTACTATTATGTTAACTGTGTTGTTGTTTTCTAGAATAAATTATTTTATAATAATGATTAAAATTAAAAATAACAATAACAATTGATCAAACAATGCAGTTACATGTAAATGATTCATTCTTTATCTACACATACGCTCTAAAGGACATCAGGAGTAGAATATATAACAATATCATGAGTTTGATGTTTTGAAATAACTACAAGAACTTACAAAGTTTACGTCTAAATTTCTCCTTTTCTGGAAACACAACAACAAACAATTAAAGATCAAAACAACATGTAGTAAATAAATCTTTATGTTCAGTGAGATTTTAAACGAACTAACACATTTCGGCACTTTTCCAATACCTTGAGAAATTATCTCAATATACTGAATGATAATTCTGATTATCATAATAAATATTGATATAAATCCTGTCATAATTCCCAAGATATTATCACCAGAGCTATTTATACTATTTGAAAAAGTTTTACAAAGGAGGAATGCTTGATACTGATGAACATGAAAAGCTCTGAACACTAGTTTTATCACTCAGTTATCGAGTTTCAACATCAGTACTACACGGCCACATACACTTATATCAACAATAAATTTCCTAATAGTTTCCTTTCAATAAAATTATCCACTTTGTCAGTTTATAATGTCATAAAACCTAAACATGTCACACTGGGCCTTCTGAGAATTAAACAAACATAAAATTATAGAAGTAAGGCAAAGGAACACGGCAGACGGTGTACAGGTATGAAAATGGTCAGCAACATAGTCAACGCGCACGTTACTTAATCATTCTTCTTTGTTATGTCTCTGGTATAATATTGAGGTTTATGCATAAGTACATATATTGACTTAATCCATTCTGTAAGACCCGATATAGACACATATAATACATAATAAACCTGTTTGTGTTCCTAATTTATGTCCTCTACCTTAACTGTTTGACGATACTCAAAGCTCGGTTATAGGTAGATTCCTTTTCAATAAGCAAAGTGAGACATTAGACAAGGCCCCCTAAAAGGTAGACCGTTGACGGTCACAGAGCAGGTATGCAGGTAAAAAGTAATGATGAACAGGCTAACATCTGTGACAGAGAGATAGTTTCTCTGGGCAAAATGGTGGGACCAACTTCTGCAATGTGCCATGTTTTCCTGCAGGAATTAATTTATGATATTCTGACAACTTAAACAGTTCAGCAAAAGTTGCTTAATTGATTACGATATTCCTCACTCCATAACTCACAGATTGCCACAATCGTGTTATCTTATTTTTTGACCACGGTTGTGGACAGCTGAGATAACCACCATTACAGAAGGTTGAAAAGCTTACAAAAACCATAACCACTCACTCCACCTATCATAAATCCTTGGTGAAGTAATTTGCTACATTATTCCCACTCTGTCACAACAGCTTAGTACAAAACACACACACATCATGCTGTTCAGGAATGTTGAGCACAGCGGTAAACATTTTTGAAAAGGAAGAAAAAGCAATAAAGAGCGAGTAAACGTAGACACAAAACAAACCTGTTATACTTAAGTTACGCATTCAACACATGATAATTCGTCATTTTCAGTTGGTGATATAAACGCCTAGCTGTTTTATTGATTAATTGTTTTTTTTTGTTGTTGTTTTTTTTTTATATATAGTTGCAACATCTGGCTGTGTTTATTGTGCCACAGTATTGTTCACTGTTGTACTTCGCTGAAATTCAAAGGCATTTATATTTGTGCAAATGATACTGATCTTTCTTTTTTAGATAGCTCTAAGTTATTCTGTCTGCAAGGGACTTTTATCTCTGTTTGACTTGGATCATAAGACGAGTGTTCGATCAGCGGGCTAAGAACATAAGACTAGCGTTCGATCAGATGGGTAAGAAGTTAGTGGTGAAATTAATTACAAGTGCTCATTCTCTTTATCGTTGCTGCATAGGGATATCTGCATTCAGTAATTCAAGAATAAATTCCAGGGAAACAGAACATGTCAGCTGAAAGTTCGGGAAAGAAAGAACGTGAAAATAGTCAAGACGAATCACCTGTTCAGTCTGACAACGATTAAATGCAGTACACGTGATGCCATCATTGATAGCTTGCTATTTAGCTTGTAAAAGCTGTGAATTCCACTCCAAATGTCAAGCTTCAGACAGAAAGGAAAGTTAGGGTTTGTTACGGTAATTACAACACCGTGTGTTATTTCATGAGAAAGGAAATGTCTCGGTTAGAGACTAGGTTGTACAACATTAACAAAGACCCCCAATCATGGGAGGCAAATGGTCTTTCATTTAAATGCAGTTGACGATCACTGATTTATTATTTATTTGCAAAACAAGTGTTTTGCTTGATTTGTTTTTAATTTGTTGTCAGTTTGTTTGTTTTTAAAGAAAATGCTTGGTATGAGAACTCAGACTCTTATGTATTATAATATATAAAAAATGGCAGAAAATAGATCTAAACCTATTTCTCATTGTTAAAAGTTGAAGGTTATTACAAATGTTTTTTTTTTTTTTTTTACAATACTGTTCCTCTCAAACCAAACATGATCTTAAGTCTGGTGTTTTTTTAATGGCTATCTATAATTCTGCGCTATTCGAATCAGCCCTTTTAAATATTTCATCAATTAAGGTAGATGCAATCTTTGAATAATATGACGGTTTAAATAGATAGATAGATAGATAGATAGATAGATAGATAGATAGATAGACAGACAGACAGACAGACAGACAGACAGACA
>JBCAUA010011257.1:0-13126 GCA_038406235.1 Peronia verruculata | reverse complement strand
GTGTGTGTGTGTGTGTGTGTGTGTGTGTGTGTGTGTGTGTGTGTGTGTGTGTGTGTGTGTGTGTGTGTGAAATATGTCACTTATATTTAGCTAATTAGTACTCAATCTATTACACTTTTATCTATTCTTTGTTCCTAAGTTTACTTTGATCTACAGCACCAGTATTCTTGGTGTCATAGCTAAAATTATGAAATTCAGAGGATTTCACCTTCCCTTCATTAACTTTCTTTGTAGGTGTCCCGGAAGTCTCATTTTAGGGATAACGCTGTTATATTATTATAAACTCAAATGATAAGATAAGAAATGGTAAGACAATACAAGACAAGATAAGACAAGATAAGACAAGATGAGACAATACAAGATAAAACAAGACAAGATAAGACAAGACAAGAAAGACAAATCAAGACAAGACAAGATAAAAAGGACAAGACAAGATAAGAAAGACAAGACAGGATGGAAAAGACAAGTAAAGATAAGACAAGATTAGATTTATTCATTTTTCCTCGAAAGAAAACATCAGTTATTATCGATCGTTAACAATATAAGAAAGACAGACAGACGGACAGACACACAGACAGACAGACAGTCAGACGGCCGGTCTGGCGGATGGACGGATAGACCAACATCAGACAGATGGACCTAGAGAGACAAACGCGGGACTCGATGGACAAATGAGTGAAAAGGAGAATAGACAGACAGGCAACAGGAAGACAGAACACATAACACAATAATGTTATGTTATTTTTTTACCACGGTTGTGGACAGCTGAGATAACCACCACTATGGGAGGTTGAAAAGCTCATAAAAACCATAAACCAACAGATTTTCAGATAACTAAATAGAGGAGGAGCGTTCGGAGATATACCAGTAGGTATAAAGAAGAGATAGCGATACAGAAAGCCGGCGGGGACGGGGGGGGGGCAGAAATAGAAAAGGAGACAAAGATGTCTGTGTGTATCAGTGTGTGTGTGTGTGTGAGAGAGAGAGAGAGAGAGAGTGAGAGATACTTGAGAATAAAATGGTCAGCTCGGTGATGTGTTTAGATGGAGAACTCAATGAAATTGACGTTTACATGTAACGTTTCAACCATCAGGTCACAGCTCTCAGTTTTTCACGTTATCTTATCATCAACCATAGAGAGCAAAATAACAGCGCTGCGTACATAGACTCCCTTGAGAAAGCAACGCGCAAGATACAGAACGTTGAAGGACAGAAAATTTTCTGGTTGACGGAGTTGTGATGTCTCATTATAGATCGACTTGTTTTTTTGCAAATTATACCCATCGATACACTCTGGGAGAGGAAAATGAGCAGCAAAAGAAAAAAAAAAAGAACAGAAAAGAAAAGAAGAAGAAGCAAAATAATGCGGAAGCAAACCAAGACAAATCTGTTCTCGACGTGAGCAGAGAATAAATCACTCATCGTCCCCTTCCTCACGTCTTTACCACTCCAACTCACGCGTCAAGCCCCCTACCCCTCCCCCCCCCCCCTTATTAGCCGGCATTCTAGGAATCCCCCCATTCCTTCAACCCAACCCCTTTCTTCCTCCTGCTGGCCACTTTCAGGTCTGTCAATTTTAACTTTCTTCAGATTTATTTACAAAAAAAAAAAAAAAGAGAGAAAAAAAATTAAAAAAAAAAAAAATAATGAATGTATTTTTAAAAATTCATTATAAAAATAATTTCAAAAGAAAAAGCTTAAAAAACAACAACAACAACAACAACAAAACGCATACAAAAAAGATGAAAAACTCATTTCACTGAAAATGAGAATCCTCCACGATGGGAATTCGTGTCAAGTTAAGACGGTGCAGAGGAGAAATTTTGCCCCAGTCCGCGACCGATAAATCAGTGCTATAGATAAATCGGTTGACTAGTTCAGGGAATTCAGTTGATTGGTACATTCGGCGTCAGGCGCTAAGCAAATACGTGCAGACAAATTTAGCAAAATCTTGATCTATTGACTAGCAATTTTAATTCATCAATGTCAGTCTGGAGCAGTCGGAAGTGATATTGGAAGCTTTATGTGTCTATTTGTGACGAGCCGTCTATGTGGCCTAACGTTGGAGGTGAAGCAGGCTCTGATGAAATAGACTCCGTGAGTGAGCAGCGTGTATGAAAGGTATGGCTTGATCTGACAAGCTATCGAACCTGCCTACCAAATCATTAAAGGTACTTGATGAACTGAGAGCATTTTAATCAGAAATGCTCATCTCATTTGGTTTGTTAGCGTAGGGGAAAGAACCTGTGTATAATTAATTGTCTCTCGGCCATTCGCACTGGGTCGAACATCGCTGGGCTAGAACCGAGAAATCGAGTTTTGAATGTGATGAGAGGGGTCAGACTTCTATTTAATTGCAGAAATCGAAAGTACATTCTTTTCTGAACAAAACAATATCAGTCTTACCCTCCATTTATAAATTCATTAAAACCGAGTTTATGTGAGGTAGGTATGTAAATTTAAGTCGTTCAACAGTTCATTTCAATTCGATTTTCTCGGAATCTCCACCATTGCTGGGGTCCCCCCCCCCTCCCCCGAAGTCTCTTTAAACTGCAATATATCTAGCTAGAAAAAAAGCTAGCTGAAAACTTTTTTTCACCATTTTAATGAATATGAAATAAGCTTTCATATGATATCAAATCCCCATATGATGAAATATCGACATACGTCTCATTTTGACAGGCTGCGAGACAATTGTTTCGAATCAGTAGAATTTAAGGTTTAATTAACCTTTTTTTTTATGACTAAGTGTCATAAATACGATACACGCTGAACAGTGAATGGGTCAATATTGTATTTCATGTATCGGTTATTTTTGGGTTTTTGTCCCTGACAGAAAACAAATTAATTTCTAAAATTATTCTAAGCCTTTACAGCTCAGGGTAATGCGTTATTATGTAACACAAGGTAAAAATGGTTTCCAAAAACTGAAAGCCAGAACATTAAGAATTTCACAAATGAAACAACTCAGAGCATAGCCTTTTAATAGCAGACTACTTGTCAGTTATCACAACCTACTGATCCCATGGTAAGATTATGGAAGGCTAGTACTACTTCAGGAAAACAGTGTTATTTCGTTTTTTCAAACCTGCACCAGGGCAAAGATTATCAATTTTCAAGTGGTTTACTCCATGCGTTTATGACTAAGAGAATGACCTTTAAATTGCATAATATCCTGTAATTTTCCTTGGGCTCTAGAAGGTTAAATTTTGAATGAGTCCAACTTTGTCCTGAGATATTCCAGTGTCACACATGTAGGCCAATCGCCTAAACAGTGAATGATTCAGAAAATATATTTATATATAAATAAAAGCTAGCTTTTAAAGGTAGATATGAAATGAGAACCATAATATTATATTGCAAAGAGCTCCTTTCTGAGGATAAGGAAAACAAATAACAGCAATCCGTCTGCGATATCTCAAAAGGATAGAAAGAAAGTGGGATTGACTTCTAATTACTATTTCGAGGGGTGGGGGCCGGTCCTAAGAGATTTTTTTTTTTTTTTAACGTAAGGCTCTTTAAACGTCAAATTCGGATTCAGTATGATCAAATTAGATAAAAAGTGTGGGAGAAAATGTTTTCTAGCCGGTTGCCATAACAACGCCTCCATCTTGGATTTTGTGTCTTGAAAATTCGATATTTTCTAAAGCCTAAGGCTCCTAGAGGATTCAACATAACCGTTTGGAGTTCGGCACAGTAATAAAATAGCTCTATGAAAAAAATGTGCATTTGACTTTTGGTTGTGTGTCATACAATATAATTTGTCATACATTTTTGACATATGTTAGTTAACGGATCTGTATATTTCTCAATTTTTGGCTAAATATTCAATCGTCCTTCAAATATATTAACAAAATTTAGAAAAAGGGATGTATATTATTGAAATACATCATATCAAAAACATATATTAAAAATTTAAAGTCACTTGGTTCAGAAATAAAGTCTTAGGAAGAAAACTGAAAAAAACGTACATTTTGAAAAAAATCACAATTGAACATTCCTAATAATTAACAATTCAATACGGTCTCTTGGTGGTGCTGCGTTTGGCCGGTTTTGGAGCATAAGATAAATCTTTCTGCTCCCAACGGGTCTTTTTCTCATATCAGAAGAGACCAAAGTGTCTAAAAATAGCAGAAACCTGATTTTGATATTTTGATTTTTTAAAAAAAAAACTAGTTTCAGAACCAGCAAACCACCCCCCCCCCCCCTTCCCCGCTTAATTGGGATTTATTAAGCTTATTTGAGTTATTTTGTTACTACAAATTTGTTGGTTATTGGGAATACGAATAACTTACGAATCGCCCTGCAAAATAATCCTCTGAAATATTCGGAATCCACTCACTGATACAAGATATCCACTCATATACTAGAAACATGTCATTTGATGTCCAAGACCGGTATAAAACATAACGAGTTGCCATGTAAAAGAGACATAATGAGTTGCAATGCAAAAAGACACTTGCCTTTTTGTCTGTGTTTTGGAATATCTTGCTTTGTGAAATGTCAACATTTCATACTTAAAAGTTATATTATATTTGTTGTTATTATGCAACACATTAGTGTAACAACAATGTCCAATAGGACACGAGGCTAGACTTAGATGAGTCTTTGTTATACAGCAGATTAGTGTAACAACAATGTCAAATAGGACAACAGGCTAGGTGGAGACGGGTCGTTATTATGCAACATACAGTGTAGCAACAATGTTAGACAGAACATGAGGCTAGATGGAGATGGATCGTTATATGCAACATAATAGTCTGACAACAATGTTAGACAGAACATGAGGCTAGATGGAGATAGGTCGTTATTATGCAACATAATAGTGTAACAACGATGTTAGACAGAACATGAGGCTAAATGGAGATCTGTCGTTATTATGCAACAAGCTAGTGTAACAACAATGGCAGACAGGCCAACAGGCTAGATTGAGTTGCCTTTCAATCGAAAATACACAAGATAGCGTGTGCATTCGTTCACAGTCTACACGTGATCATGTTATTGTGTCTGGCTTCATGGAAACTCAGAACACATTCACTGAACAAAAATGGAATTCTGATCTATAATGGTCAACGTCATGAGGCAGGGCACCATCGCATAAGTATGATAATTATGAGCAAGGACACACCAGGGTAGGCAGACCGAACTTGGCAAGCACTCATATCACCCCTAACTTAATGAGAGAAGCACGATCGTCATGGCGTTCTTATTCCAGAAAAAAAAGGGGGATGTCAAATATTCATGAAGAAGAATGAAAGCCTGAAATAATTCCCAAGTAACTGCAGTTTCTTTTCACATTTCGGCATCTAAAGGTCAGGTAATCTGTCATCTTCCAAGAGAAATCTGGGTTCTGATTAATGAGCCGAATGGCATTAACTTCAGATATCCGGATAGGGGTGACGCTGCGTTACGTTCTTTAACGATTCCTTAATATCCGAATTCTATTTACAAAGATCCTTAATAGATAAGATTTGAGGAAATATGCATTGATTAACTTTGCATTTCTGTCTAAAGATCACTGTTTTATCAATTTTAAAAAAAGCCCAATACCTGTGCTGTAATAGTACATACGTACGATAAGTGAAAAAAAAAAAAAAAAAAAGGAAAAATTAAAAAAAAAAAAAAAAGACAGAAACATTGTTGTTGGCTTTTGTAATTGAGTGTACAAGTGACGCAAAACGAAGCAGTTATGTTACGACCCTCGTGGTTGTGTTGTTTAAGAATTTACAGACAGCTGGTCGTCGCTTCCACGTATTCTGTCCGATCCTTCCGATCTATTCGTATCAATGTGATTCGATTTTGTCCCTTGAATGGAATCGCCCGTCATTGGTGTCCGTAAGAAAGATTCTGGCACAGACAGACGGGGATAGAGGTAAGAGGGAGGGGGAGGAGGAGGAGAAAGAGAGACGGCTGATGAGGAATCCAACAGAATGTCAAAGCAGCCGTTGTGTAGTGAGACTCGTGTGTGGATTCAGGGCAAATACCGAGCTAGTTGCCGAGTTCGGCGAGTAGCCGCTAACTCAGTCACTGACAGAAAGAAATCCATTGTTTGGGGCCACTCTATGGACCCCCTGGAGATAGGCAGTCTGGGATTGACCATGTTACTTAGGTTTTGCCCCCCCCCCCCCCCCCATCCTCCATCCTCTTTGTTGAGGCGTTTCTATTATTATTACCATTATTATTGTTATTATTTCTCTGTTCAACTTATGACGTTGCTCTCTTCTCCTTACACGGCGTTTTTTCTATAATTAAAGGTCGGAAAACAAGCACACAAATAAACCAGTCATATCTTTGAAAACCTCCTTTGATTTATTGTTTAATTTTTGTATCTTAATTTTGAAATAAGTGGGCGTTCGTTATGTGTAAAACTAATCCTTAGCGTTGTCGAAAATTATTTTCGTCCTCAAAGATACGCTCGTCTAGTTCATGCAATTTCTCTTTTGAGTTTATTTTATTCTGATGCTATTCATGATATTTAAATTTGGAGTACATGGGAGTGTGAATCTTTGTATAGTTATATATAGTTATGATACGGTAAACTGTGATAGATAGTGTTTTTCTTTCGAGGATAAATAAATAAAACTTATCTTATCTTTCCGTGTCTTGTCTTATCTTGTCTTGGCTTGTTTTGTCTTGTCTTATCTGTCTTGTCTTATCTTGTCTTGTCTTATCTTAGGTTGTGTTGTCTTGTCTCATCTTGTCCTATCTTGTATTGTCTTGTCTTGTCTTATCGTGTCTTATTTTGCCCTTTATTGTCTTATCTTATCTTGTCCTATCTTGTCTTGTTTTGCATTGTCTTACTTATCTTGTCTTTTCTTATCTTGTAATCTCTGTCTTGTCTTGTTCTGTCTTGGTTTGTCTTATCTTAGCAAAAGGCAAACAGCAAGCACAATAGCAGAACAATATCATAAGGCAACCCAAAGCTGGGACCATCAAACAGGTCATAGGGTAGAATCTATGTCTAGGAAGAGGGGCTAGGGGTAAATCACGGATCACCTGGAATAGGCATCTTGACAGTGACAAGCGAGGGGAAAGTTTACTCATGAGATTAAATGGTGAACTTGTCTCCCGACTGGGCTTATGGAAGGTCTCTGCTCTTTGCCCTATGCCCTGGATAGTTTAAGCGAGGATGCTCACGATGATTCACGAAGAAAAAATCGCAAAATGCACGCTTGTCCTGTCTCTGAAATTGAGAATAGCCAGAAGCCGAATACTAATTAGATTAGATTGATAAACATGAGGGAGTCAAATGACTACAATCACCGATGATTGAGAAACTCTTTGAACTCTCAAATATGACAGTTGTATGCATATTAATATGTATGTATGTAAGCATGTTTGTATGTATGTATGTGGGTGTGTATATATGTGTGTGTGTCTGTGTATGCGTGTGTCGGTTGTGTGTGTGTGATACGTGTGTATGGATGAATGGGCATGGAGGTATATAAGTAAGTATATGAAAAGTGTCCATGTATGCCTGTATTGTATATTTATCATAATACATTTTTTTTTTTTCTTTTTTAATTTTTATTTCGGCACTGGTCATAATGTATTTTCTTATTAATGAATAAAGTATTCGTTTT
Organism: Peronia verruculata; assembly: GCA_038406235.1. Lineage (NCBI taxonomy): Eukaryota > Metazoa > Mollusca > Gastropoda > Systellommatophora > Onchidiidae > Peronia > Peronia verruculata. The sequence continues at coordinate 5,543 of JBCAUA010011257.1, read as the reverse complement.
CGTATTTTCTTTCTAGCCAACAGCTTTTGTCTTTGAACATTGTAGCAGCAGTAGCAACGATGGGGATGTGCCTTTTAAACATGAGACAAACGTAATTCATCGTTTAGTATAACAGAAGTAAGAACAAAAATGAGAGCCTAAAGGTCGTGCCCATTAACAGCAGAAAATTGTGGCATTTAGACAGAATATCCGACATCTTTTTTAGCGACGTTTACTGGTTTGAAAATCAAATCTAACTCTTCAGATGAATGTTGAGCTGAAAATGTCCCTCAATGAACGTTGTAAAAGTTATCTTGTGTTTACCTTGCCCCTTGCATGACGAGCGTTAAAAGCTGCCTTTCTGACTGAAGATTTCAGGATCAACTTTATTGGTTGGGAAATAGATAAAGACTATAGATCTATAAATTATTACCTCTCTAGTTCCTCTTCAGCCCCCCCCCTTGCCTCCCCCCCCTTTTTTTTATAGAATTAAGACGTCAGATTTCCGCGACCGCCCCATTTTTTATTTTGTTGCACACTTCCTCTTCTGCCTCCATTTATTTGAGAATTATGACGTCAGACTTTCGGCCCCTTTTTTTTACACGGAAATAAATACAAACGGGGAATGGATCCATATGCTGTGTTGTTTTTATGTTGTTTTTGCTTTTGGGAAAAGAAAATGCATGTACAAAATGAGCACAGGATTACACTAGGTTTTTTTTTTTTTTCACATCGCTTAATATTTTGTATATTATTCGTGGCCATGCACTTTAAGGACGATGAGATGAATATTGATAATAATGTAGGGGTCACCTGTCAACCCTTTTCTGTCATCTTTTGAAATTCAGCACAACTGTGTGGTGTCTGGGCTAGCGATTAGGCCGTTGGACTCGCGATCGGAAGTTCCGGGTTCGAATCCTGACAGGGGCCGACACTGTGTCCTTGAGAAAGGCAATTTACACACATTTCCTGACTCCACCCAGATTTGAATAGGTATCCTACTCTAGACAGTGACTGATAAAGTTAGACTGATAAGGATTTGAACGCTTAACAAGCAGCCGCCCTGTATGCTTCCCAGGAAGCTGAGTGCCTTCTTTGGGTCTGTCGTGGTAATAATAGATTGTAAAACGCTTAGAGACTGTAATTACGTGAATAAACACTATATAAATACTCTCTATTATTATATTATGTTCTAATCTACAATGTGATGCAGTACTACGTGTAAATGGCAACGATGGCGTAACACCGTACCCTGAAGAGACTGGAACTAAAAGAAAAATCAGATCGAAAACAAGATATGAAAAATACATTATTATGTAAGCCAATGCTGTGTCTGTATACAGTATATGGCAGTTCAAAATGAAGTGTGAAACATTCGTGAGTACTGATGGCATTTAGAAGCCAAAACTGCAGCAGTCTGGAAATAATCGGATTTCACTCACATTTGGCTCTCTAGATTGAGACTAAAAGTACTTTTAATCGGGCTTAACACGAGAAAAAAAGATCTGAAAGGGGGAGGAGTAGCGAGGGAGATAAAACTGGAAGTGGGAGGAATGAAGACTGTTACTGGAGTCTCTGATAGTGAATGAAAAGAACCATCTAAGAACAGCTTGCATGTTTTACTCGTATTTTGTCCTCAGAAAATGGAAGTTTGTGGTTTATTAATTAAAGCTCTCTTACAGGTGATCCCTTATTATTTTGGCGGGGATTTATTTAATGTGTGTAAAGAAGAGCAGGCTGATGATTTGGTCTAACGGCGTAATATAATCCACGACTTTTATTTGCCAGAACATTCCAGTCCCTGTAAATCCGTTTCTGGAAGGGAATTGTCATTGATGTGACCTGTAAGGAGAATAGAAGTGCCAAGAGAAGACTATTATTATTATTATTTTTACTATTATTATTATTTTTACTATTTTGTAATCGTTGTTGTCTTTGGTTTAGATAAATGGACTCATTTGAAGACTTGTGCAATAAAATGTAAACATCCAGTTCTGCTGGATCTTCTCAGAAGTTTTTAATTCCTCTTATTGGGGTTTTACTGAGCTGCAGCTGTCCACAAAGTAAATAATGATGGGGAGTTTTTTCCCTTATTGTAACTTCCCTTTGCTAGATAAGGAGGATTGAGCAAGCACGGTCGAGAACAAAAACAATCTCTTGTCTTCTTGTCATTTTAATATTGATTGCAAAGACATTAATGAAAAATATCAGGAAAAGAAAACGGCATTTTCCTTGTTCCGCGAATTTTGCTGAATATTCTCGATGTATGTTTGTTTCAAACAAAATCATAGAAGTGAGTGATGCTTTTTTCTTCACTGTGCTTTTCTAATATCAGCTGTATGGTAAAAGAGCGTAATATCGCTGGAAAAAAAGCAATTCGAAGTTGGGAGGGAAGAGAAAAAAAAAAGGAAGCAAAATTGATAGATGGGGTAGGGTCAGATCAGATGAAAGGAAAATACAAAATAGTAAATAGCTTGTTCGCTGTTCAGAATTAGCAGTTTTTAATGTTCCGAAAATGTGCCAGCTGTCAAAAAAAAGGTGTTTTGAAGAGATGTAAAATCGAAGCTCTTGACTAAGTATTGGTGGCTGTAGTTTATATATATAAAGTGTCCACCACATAATTATGGAATGCATATCTGTATTAAAGCTGATATATTCTTCAATTTTAAAAAGTATTATTGTTATTATAATTATTATTATTGTTATTATTATTATTTATTATTTGTCACAACAGAAAACAGATTAAGTTCGAGAGAGCATGAAGGGTAACACGGGGTGAAAAAAACTATTCGATATCTGACAGAGAGAATAAAAACAATAATTCTTGTAATTTGATCACTTGCTCTGACATGTGTCCTCAGCTTTGAAATGTGAATGAGACAGGAGCGGGAAAAATCAGGTTAACAGATTTGAACGCTGACGCAGAGGAAATGTATGTCATTGTGTTAACAGATCCCTGGCCTAGGGAACACACGTAAAACATAACTCGTCAAATTAAATTGTTTATTGCACGGAGAAAGGAAGTCTTTGAATCCCTGTGATTAACCTTAAAAGTGTCATGTGAAACCGCAACGTGTCATCATTTACAAAAAATATGTGTTCATAGTCAACAAATAATATGACAGGCATTAAATTTATGCATAGCGTTCCATTTATGGGACACCCTAAATAAAGATCTCTGGTTGCTTAAAAATGCGTGTAGCATAATCTCTGGAGCTTTATAGTAACCAGAATGTTTTTCCACCGATCTCAACTGTAAACAAATGTTACATGGTTACTTCCCTTATTGTAATTCCAAAATGGCTGACACAGATGTGTTCAGGGAGGAAAAATCAAGATCTCCCACAAAATGTACGTATACAGGTATTTATCTAGCCCTCCAAAAGAAACATGATTATCTTTTCAGGCCTATTTTCTCCAATGCCAAACAGACTGGCTTACAGTTAAAGAATTTTCCGTACTCAAATCTTCGACTGAAGTGCTGTCTCGTTAAGCACGAGAGAGTACAGGTAGTTCTTGTACGTTTAAAAGGAGACTATAAGAGCTATAAAATGTTAGATAGCCATTAAATGCTACATTTTAAGCGTCACTAGTGTAACAACCATGTGTTTAGATGTCTTAATTAGAGACTTGGTGACTTGAGAAGTAGGATGGGTTGATCTTCCTCTCCAAGGCAAATGTTTGTTAATGATTTTTAATCTGAGCCGAAGTAGAACATAATATCCTGCATGAAAACTTTAAACCTTATAACAAAATTAAAGAAAGATTCTTCAAACGTGTAAAACAAGTGAATATCATGTCTTTCCGTATGCTAAACTTGTTTCAATTTCCTATGTTACTTCACAGGCTGACACTTTGATGGGGAGAAAGATTTTGATAATGCTGTAAAATATATATATCTACCGGATCGGTCAGATGAAGAAAACGATGCAGATGGAGATGATCATGAGTTCTATTACTTGAATAGTCGACAGCTTCGAGCAGATTGCTCAGTATCACCGTCATCCAGGGGAGGGCCAAGGCAAATGCAAGATGAAGATGCCAGGCATGATCTGTTCAGCCAACCGTCAAAGCTGTCAATAATAGCAACACAAGTAAAAAGCTCGTCATGGACCTAGAAACTGGCAATCAAAAGATCTAAAAGAATTAGGCAAAGTTTAGCTGCTGCTTCACAGTCCATGGACCCTGCAGTTTTTGCTTGAACTAAGCATGACCTGCATCTTGAAATACCGAACTGATAGAAAAGGAAATGGGCTGCCTAGGATCATGAACGGAGTTATCCCCATGAATGGACGCGTTGTTTTGATGGACAGGAACATTGTTTTATGAGTAATCCCATACGGACTCCGAGCAGATGCACACATGTGGACAGAAAAGAAAGACAATGTGTATCAAGTAGTAGAATGTCCACTACATTAAAATTGCTTCCAATCATTTGATCGCCTCGGGTAGCTTTTATGCTGGACAATTTCAGTTTCTCCATTGTCTGCACTCTTATTTTCCACAGCGTAAAACTTTTACTCTATCATCGATAGTTTCTGGACTATTTTCCTTGTTTGAGAAGCTTTTTTTTTTTTTCAGTTCTCATGTAATATCACATAGTTCCGTGTTTGTGTTTCTCATCTTCAGTCCTCCAAAGGAAGTTATACTATTTCTATTCTGTTCTTGCCCACATCTCGTTGAGGTATAGATCTAACACATGCTTTCTTTGATTAAATATGACTTTGATTTTATAAACATGGCCTTTGCTTTGTTTGTCAATAGTGTTCATGTAAAGCAACTAATATAAGTATTTAGAGTGAAAAAAGTCACAAAATTACACAAAGACATCGTAAAAACATATGTCTGGAAGATCTATGTACCCTCTCGTGCATAGCGTCCTACTTGTGGGACACAAATTAAAAACCTTCGAAGTCAAAACATACACAAAACTGATATATATACAAAAGCAAACTGATTCGTTTCATTCTGACCTATATCCAATACCTCACCAACTTTCAGCACATTAGGAATAATCATGCATAAATGGCGGTAAAAGACTAGTAATAAACGAAGTCTTTATTTCTGATATAAATTATAGGCTAATGTTTGTAAAGTCATTCACATGCACAGTATAATGAGGGTTTGTCTCTAGATTCACCGCTTGACACATCTAAGAATAGGTTATAGGAATATCATAACAAAGGAAGAAATGCAAATATAATCTGAAGAGCTAGCCCTCCATTTTTTTGGTGATGTGAGAATCAGCACGTATGAGACAGAAAGAGATTCTACAAGACTGATTGATACCTTCATTTATACATAGCCCCTAGATGTCTCCTTCAGGACATAAGACAAATACTCTACACAGAATGAGTTATCGACCCTCTTTGTTTCATTTGCGATATCATAAGAGAACACGTACATTAAAGAGTTAGAGAGAAAGAAAGATGGTTACATAGATAGACAGACAGACAGATAGACAGACAGACAGACAGACAGACAGACAGATAGATAGACAGACAGACAGACAGACAGATAGACAGATAGATAGATAGATAGATAGATAGATAGATAGATAGATA
>JBCAUA010011246.1:0-13126 GCA_038406235.1 Peronia verruculata | reverse complement strand
TCTCTCTCTCTCTCTCTCTCTCTCTCTCTCTCTCTCTCTCTCTCTCTCTCTCTCTCTCTCTCTCTCTCTCTCTCAGCGTGAGCACCATTAGGTGTGAATATATGACTTACTGTTTCCCTCTGTCTAGGCCTATCTGGACCCTGGTCAGTGGGGCAGTGTCCACCACCCCCTGGCCCCCCACACACCCACAGGGGCGGGGAAACAGGCCATCAGCTGGGACAAAGCCAGCCCAGAGTCTGCAGCCAGGATGACCTTGTCTCCAGAGGAGGTCAAAAAGTGAGTAATCCCTGTAGTCCATGAACTTGTGTTGCCAGATTAATTGCTGTATTTATAATTATGTTGTTACATGACAAGTATCGTGACCACCATGAAGCTTTTGCTGTCAAGGAAGTGAAAAAGAAAATATTAGATTTCTCTTATCATTTCCATCTAGTAGGTAGTTCCTTAGTGGCAAATGTCAGAGAAAGTATAAGGAGACTCAATGCGAAGAAATGAATACACTGTCTCGCTTGTTTATTCTGTTGTTACCTAACAAATGTTGCTGGACACATCTGTCTTTGAACTGCCTTTATCAAAAAACTAGGCAAGATTTTGGTATTGAATGTGTGATTTCTATGGGATAGATGGTGTTGTCAGAGGAGATGATGTTTACGAGATTCCACATAAAAAAAGTATTCTATTTATCTTTGAGCTATTTTATTCTATTTATCTTTGCTATTTATCTATGTTATCTTTTTATCTTGTGCTTGGCCTGTTGCAATATCTAAAGGTGACATTCAGAGTGTGCGTGTTGATCAGATACGTAAACATTTATATCATGTTGTACTCTTAAGATAATTGCCTTAATCATTTTTGGCTGTTTTGAAAAAAAAAAAAAAAAAAGAAAAATGATTTTATTTCATTCATCATCCTATAACACTAAGCATGTTTTATTTATATAGTACAAGCTTTTATTGCAAATCCAACATTAGAAACAATGCCTTGTCAGCAATGTAGTGCAAAACTTAAGTTTTTAACTATGGTCTAAACTACTTTTGGCCCAAAAATGACATTGGCAATTGTCACATGAGTGGGACAAAAACTTGAAAGTTATTTCTGGACATTGTCTCTTTGAATCATAGGCTGACGTTATAAATGTCTCTGTTCTCACTCCCTGCCCAGACATGTGAGAACTATTGCCCTGCAGATTGAAGTGACCAAGTTCTTGGAGCAGTGTTTGACCCAGGCCATGGGCAGAGCAGGGGCAGCCACGCCCACCAAGTTAGTGCCCAGCTCACAGGTGCCCACCTTGTTTGGTCAGGGATCAGCTCGGACAGAGCTGGTCAGTCTGGTGAGTCCAGTGCTAAACCTTTTGTGCTGACTATAGCAGTATATCAGATCTATTTGTCTCATACACATTTGAAGCAAAATATCATCTGAGTTCTATATGATTTGTAAAATACAAGCAATTTCCTTCAGCATGCACATATAGACATGATTGAGAATAAACACTGGATTTCCTACCCATTAAATGTCATAGTTGGGCATAATTATGAAAATGCTGGCAGAGAACAGATAAGATGTAAACTGTGGAGTCTGAGCTAATCAAAGTATCAGGAGATGAGTTGCATCTGCAGTTTAGCTTTGTAGAAAAAAAAAAGCAAAAACAGAGGTTGTGTCAATTCTTGGTGAGGAAAAAAAAAATTACTTCAGGCTGGTGATTATTAGTGAATCAAATAATGTGAAATGTTATTTAGTTTTTTTCGAAAACTTGTTTTTTTTTTCAGTCTGAATATTTCATGTGATGAGAATGGAGTAGCAAGTAGATATTGGTCAAGGAAAAATTTGCTCAGTGGGCTGTTTTGAATCTGTCTGTTTGCCTTGCCGAAAGAAATGAAAAATTTGTTCAGCTAGTATAAGAACTTGCTAAGAAGTGACCCCATGTCCAACACACTCCGTTACCTGCCAGCTACATCTCAAATTGTTCATTTGCTGCTGAGCAGGGTATCATAATTGTTGTCGTTGTTTGGCCAGGATATTTAATGGCATCACATCACTGGGTACCACAGGCGCTAGAGCTCCCAGCCATGGATCAAGCATATTGTTGCTTTTCCGATAAAACCTTATAACTTCCATGACCTGAAATTTTTCGGAGAGACAGAAAACTTTCCACCTTGCATCTTGTCATTACTATGGATCTTCATTTTATCTAAAAAGGAGACTTTAAAGTAACGGTCAACTATTGTTTCATTGGCATATGTGTTCGTTTATGTGATACAGATTGAGCCAGAAAAAAGAAAAGGGTGTAATTTTGAAGTTATGAGGTTTTTTCAGAATAGTAACTATGTTATGGTGCCACTGTGTACTATGGGTTCAAGAGCTCCCAGCCATGAATCAAGCATATTATGGTTTTTGGGATGTCATACATTGCTAAACTGGATAGGGAGCCCCCAAGTGCATTGATAGAATTTGTTGTAGGTTATGTGTGGTGCTGTCGTTGCTGTTGTTGTTGTTGCTGCTGCTGTTGCCATTAATGCTGCTGACGAGAATTTTGTTGATGTTGGGGCTGTTACCGCTGCAGTTGATGGTGTTCCAGATGAGGCAAGTCGCGAAGTTTGCTTTGCCTATACTGAAGATGTAGGTCCTCAAGAGTTGCGATTTCTCACTGCATCGCGCTGACTCAGGAAAAACTCTCTCTTGACAAGTTAAACGGAGATCTCGAGCGTATCATAGCTGCAATCATCCAGATAAACTTGACTCATACTGTAATGTCTTGTGTGTATTTCTTTCAGATTATCCTGAGCGGCAAAGATGTGAACTCGGGATTCGAACTGGCTGTGAGAACTGTCAAGGTGAGTCACAGTGTCTGAATAGACCAGGCTCAGTAGTCACAAAGCCTACTTGGCGTAGATCTGTTCTTTATGGCAGTAGCATTGGACCTTTGGTATCTCTGAGCTTCCTAGGTCAACAAGAATGTGGAAGAGAATTTTGCATTCCTATTATTAGTCCTGGAAGTATCATGGCGTTACTCTGTTCAAAGACTCACTGATTATACACGGATTTAGTATTCTTTATTTTCTGATACCAAGAATTGCGGTAAGAAACTCCAGGCCTTATATCCAGCTGTGCCCATGTTTGTTCAGTCTGCCTTCTGATATTATTACTGATATTTTTCTCAACATGTAGATGTAAAATGTAACTTCCGTATCTCGTAGACTGCGTCTTATCAGTGGAGGAATTGTCCTTTTGAGGATAAATAGAGTTTATATTATCTTGTATGTGCTATTGGTTATAAACTCATCTGTCTTTATTAATAATAAAAACCTTGCAGAAACGTTGATATATCAGTCATTTCCTGTAACACTTTAAGAACTAATGATTTCCATAAGCTGACTGGTCTTGTTTGATCAAGGAGAAAGCATTAAGAGAATGAAATCAGAGTCTGTGTACATATTGATCATGATTTCTCAACAATTTCTAACACCCAGACCACAGCCCATGTATTCCTTTTTCTGGCCAAGCCTGGCCCTGTATCTCCCATATATCCACTGTAACTACAGGTATTGGAGAGAGTCAGCATGGGCTATCTCTGGGCAGTTTGAGTAAACTATGGCCAACCTGTGGGTCAGAGATAACAATTCAGGGGTCACCTTGGACATTTTCTCAGGAAGATTTGCAAACTGTGATCTTGTCTGACATTTCCTTTGTCAGTCACTGCCTCACCTTTATCTTCGCCTGACCTTTTTTTTTTGTTTGCCAATGTTGAATAGGCATCATTGAAACTGACATCACAGACCTCCTTTAACCCTCTCTGCCCTTTGTTGCACTCAGGGATTCAGGCAATCCCATTTTTATTCATCTTAGATGTTGTCTTCCAATCTCTTCCAATATCTCAGATGTTCTCTGTCACTACTTCTCACTGTGGCTTGCAAGATGGTTTTACAAATAACTTAACAGCACATTCATCTCAGTGAAATGGCCATCTTTGTGTCAAGTCCCGATTAAGTCTGTCTGTTGGTCTCTATCTGTGTGTAGGAATGTCGTCTTAATCCGACCGTGATCTTCACTCACTGTTCCCGTGAGTTGGCCAAACAAGGCAGAATTCCTGAGATCAGCACACTCACCCAGCTCTTGATCCGTGAGGGATTGGTCGATGATGACGGCATTGATGAAATTGTTGGTGCTTCCCTGCTCGTTATCGCAGACAGCCATAACCAGGTACGATTTCAGTTTTGTTTTTTTTTTTTTCTCTTCCCCTCTCTTTCTCTCTCTTTATCTAATTCCCTTTTTTCTCTCTCTCAAACACACATGGGCAGAGGGAGAGTCTCACCAAAAAAAAAAAAAAAGGAAGTGAAAGAAATGTAACATATTGATCATTTTTCAATTTCTACAATGTTTGCTGGTGTTAAAGTTCCTGCTGTGTTTGAAATATCTTTCACTTGTTTCATTTAGAGATCTGTCAAGAGGACAACCACAACAGAGATAATGTAGAGAAAACTGGAGGCACACTCTTGAAAGCTGTTTCTTATTGGTTTACATATATTTATATCTCTATTTAAAAATAGAAAGAAAAATGAAATGAACAATCTTTGCACAGAAAAAAAACAAAACATTAATTGAAAGTAAAACTAAGGTAGCTTGTGCCACAAGGACTTCGGTTTTTGCCATGTTTCAGAGAATGTCATGGTTCAATCCACTGGATTCTCATCCACCACCTCACATCCAGAGTTTGTCATGTACAAATGTTGATGTCAGCTGTTTTTGCTTATGTGGCTTGTGTTGTGTTTCAGGCCAGAGATGAGTCAGATTCTCTCATTCAGCTCCTGAGAAACGACAACAACAAGGTGAGCACAAGTATGTCTGTCAGTGATTGGAAAGGTTGTCGTTGTTGTGACTGCCAGACTGACAGCAAAGACAACAACATCTCACCATTTCTGTCCTGTAACGGACAGTCTACAAGCAGCCCAGACTATGACATTAAACAGATGTTAAAATCAGCTTGTCATGACTGACACCAAGTTTACTTTAGATATTACTGCCCACAGCTATATTATCTATGAATGTGGGATCCTCGACCTTGCTATCCATTTTGCTATGATTCAATATCTAGTTGCAGCTTCTGAGAAATATCAGAGCCAGAAAGAGATGGTTGATTTTTTTTTTTTTTCTTTAATAACATCAGCTCTGGAAGTCAGTCAACAGTTTTAATGTCTAATGATTTCTGATGCATAGGTATCTTCTTTACAATCCACAACATTTTGAGACTTTAGAAAGAATGTAGGCTCACAGAGTTGAAAAATTAGAATATTTGTTGTTGTTATACCAAAAGTTAATTTCCAGTGTTGTTACCACACCAACATCAGAAATAGTCAGAATAAATGTCACAAATTGGTCTGGTTTCTCACTGAGTCGACAGAAATACCTTTATGAACTTTGTTATATCTGATTAGGAAATACCACATTCTGTCCAGCAGTTCTTTTTTATTTTATTTTCGTAGTGCAGATAACCATTATTATTTTCTCCTACAGATCAACGCATACATTCTGTGTGGGAAGCTGCGGTCAGCCTATCTGCTGGCTGTCAAGCGAGATCGTGTGGAGGACGTCCAGCGGATAGCCGGGGCTGCCCAACGTCTGGGACAGTCAGACGTCAAAAATATCTGTAAGAAATGGTTGGAGCAACATGAGAAATGATGGCGTGACAGCGGTCTCGGCAACGTATATAACGAAAGGGTATTTTTTATGAGCATAGGTACAGGAAGGGTGGCAGACTTATGGCAAGAGTTGGTTTGTGATGCAGGATTGGAATTTGAAGTTTCTCAATCAACTTTTGTAAAATATGTCACATAGCTGGCACAAACTGGAACTAAATGATTACCGTGACAATTGATGCTAAAAAGTACATAGTAATATTCAGTCTCTCAGTATGACTAAGATGTCGTCTGTTTGTGTGATGATGTAGTTTAGCGCACCATTTCATTTTGTGGTGGAGGCAGTGATATTAGTTTATTACTAGGCTTAATTATGTAAACTCATTGTGATGCGTTCAGGCTGTACTGGTGCCATTCACTGTTTCCTTTTTTGTATATCAAAGCTGTGAATTAGTACGTTGTGAACTGCACCAGATACAGGATTCTAATAGAACACAACATCATTTCACCATCTGTCACTTATTGACATCAGCGGATGTGGTGGACAGTTGGTCGCTGCTGTCAATGTCACCAACATGATAATTCTCCTCTCTTTGTTCCAATCCTCACAAGCTCTGCTGACTTCAAGATGTTTCATTTTACTTGATTCAGTCATGTTACCACAGAGAGAAACTGCTGGTCTGTCTCTTTATTTTTTTTCCGCAGTCCTGCCTTGACAGCCAATCTTTCTGAGGCCTGTCTCTTGGTTCTGTAGCACACAGCCTACATATCTTCATTTTCTTTCATTTTGGTATCGATAGATGTTTTCTTGTTGTTCTCATTTCACCAACATTTACCAATATGTCCAAGAAAATATTCACATTGGTGGTACTCATGGTTTATATCATCAAATATCAGGAATTTGGCCCTGTCTCAGTTACAGAGTAAAGATACTCATAGAGTCAAAACTCTGTTGCTCAAATTTTCCTCCTAGTTGTGAGATGAACTCAGATGATAAAAGTCATGTTTGGAGTCAGTCTCTGCATGGAAGCACAAAGTCATGTACAATAGTACTTTGATGGAGCAGTTAGAGAGGATATTTCTCAAGCAACAAAACACGTGTAAATGTAATTCTCCACCATAATTCCAAACATCCTGGTCGAATTCTCAGGGTTAGATTTGCCAAGTTACTTATTGCTGTTTAGTTTCATGATAAATACACTTTTTTTTGTTTTGTTTTGTTTTGTTTCATGCCATATGAGATCCCAGCAAAGATTTAAGGAATAACCTGTTGTTTTTTTTTTTGACAATATGAATGTATTAATTTTTTTCTGATATGCACAAAGGCAGTGATGTACATACATAAATACAGAAAAAGAGTGCACATGTACAAATTTCAGAATTTATCGTCAGGTGTCGCAAGCAACCCTTTCAAGTCAGTCTGAGTAGTTTACTTTGTTCAGCAGAGAGAACAAAACTGACATCAGATTGTTATAAACAGGTTTTACAAGGGATCACGGGGATCTTTGCCGATTTCCCCTGCATTTCTGTTGGTCAGTTTGACTCAAGATGGTGTCACATTATGTATTTTTAGCTCACCTTGAAGGGGGAAAAAACTCAAAATTCCCAACTTTCGGACTTACATGGAATGCTTGCAACACCTATATTATGTTGCTGTTTGATTATATTACATCATTTTAAAACTTATGCAGATCTTTCTTTACCAGCTCCAAGGAAAGTTACATTGATCTCATTTTGTCAGGGTGCCTGGAACAACATGTGCAGTAAATGATGGACAAATGTCAGTGCAATGGTTTTCTTATGTATAATGTAAGAGACATAACACAAGATGTATCTATGTAATATAAGTGGTTTATCCATCATCACAAAATGAGTATCAATGTGGCTGAGGAAACAATGTAAAATTAACTGCTCTCATTTATTAAGCATTTAGTTGAGAAAGAGTTAACAGAGTGAAGTGGATGGTGCGGTGTAGAAATGACATGATTTTGATGGATATTTGTGAATTTGGTGATTTGTGATACTCAGTGATGTGAATGTTTTGTCACCAGGAGTGAATGTATATCATGACTTGAATGGTTGGTGTAGAAACAATGTGTTTTAAATAAATGACTTTGCGTGATATGTTGGTGATTTGAGATATCCGGGATCCAAATGATATGATTGCATTCTCCGCAGGCATCTCGACATATATGTAGATGAATGCAATGTGAATTGAAGGGCTAAATGTAGAAATGTTTGTTATAATTTTGAATGAATACGTGTGTTTTGGGCAAAAGAGAATTCTGTAATGTGCAAATGATGTAAATCTATCTTCATGAAGTATTTTGATGCCAATGACTGCATTGTAAACTGAAGGGTTTAATGTGGACATTATATAATTTGTATGAATGTTGGTGAATGCTTAGTAAACTCAGATGTCCAGCGTCCCAATGGTGTGAACATATCAGACGTAACATTTTGATAAGAACGAATATGTATGTGTAGAGAGAGTGGAATAATTTTGGTCTAGAAATAGCAAGACTGTGATGAACGTTTGTCCATTGGATGAAATGAGGCAACCAATATCCAAATGATATAAATGTGTTTTGATGTAGAAGAATACATAGTGAAATGACAGAGTACAAGAATGATTTTACAATATCAAATCCTCTATGCATTTAGATTTGAAAGAATTCTATCATAAATTGAAGAATTGATGTGATAAGGATGTATTTTGCATTTACTTTTTTATGCTGATATTGCAGTTTATGAAAACTTTACATAGTCGAGATGGTAAACTATCCCTGTTATCTCCCACACACTAAATTCTGAACTGATAATATGCATATGTGTGTCGCCAATATATCCAAGTCATTAGGTTAAATTTCTTTTCTTTGTTTTTTGGTTGGATAGCAGCATCACTTTCATGATTTGTGAGAATTTGCTACATTTAAATATGCTTGTTACAGGCACGTTATATAGGGAATTTCCTTTATGTTCACTTCCAAACCAGATTTTTTGTGCTGTTGTTTCCTTTTTTTTTGTTGTTGTTATTGTTGTTCTTTTGTTTAATTCTTCCATTCCAGAATTACCAGCATGTCTCGTTATGAATGCAATGAAAATGGCCTTAATTATTATTATGTTATATTACTGTATTGATTACAAAAAACAATATTTATAATAATAAAAAATGTTATTTCATTGTAATTTTTCAAGAATTGAGCTGTGTCTCGTTGTTTATTTCCCCTCGTGTTATCAGGTCAAAATAAGCACATTTGTTTGCTTGGTATCCACACGCAATTTTGTTCTAGATTTGAATGCCCTACTGGTTTTAGTTTGGACCTTGTGATGTCAGTCAAAATGGAGATGAAATTTAGGCCACAAAACCCTTGCCCTAACATTTCATTGTGAATTTTCTTCAGAATTTTAAGTCTGCCAAGACATTTTTTCCATACTTGACCTATGCTTTCTAAATATGTGGATATTTAACTCCTATGACTGCTGGGTTGTTTCCATTTTTTGACCAGGCTGTTTCAAGGGGGCAGATTTTTGTCAGAGCTAGAATTTTTAAATTTCTAACATTTGGCTCCCATTCAAACAAAACTGACCTTGTTGTTTGCCATTGGAAAGGGAACTGGATGTAGAATGTGGATTGGATTTGAATATGGAAGTATGAAATATGAATCGGGCAAAGCAGAAAAACAAACTGAGCTGATGTGTCAGTTCTCAGTGGTCAAAGAGGTAAATTGAGTATTTGCACATATCCATTGGTTGGTTAACACAGTCATACAATAACTGGTCATCAGTGCATTAGTTCCTCACAGTGCACATCCTACCTGTATAAATCAGGAACACAAATGCAATCAAAGGAATAAAATAACAAAGTAACCACAATTTCAAGGAGTACAATGCAGGTATATTTGTAATGTACTGAATACGTGAGTAACAGTAACAGAAAGCTACATAAGATAGAATGTTCCATTAGTGATGTGCAAGAGGGCACATATTTTACCCCTGATATATTACACAAATACAACACTGCAAGTCTGTCAAGGTCCAAAATCATCAATTAGCTGCCTAAACACATCTTTCATGTCATGTGTGATGTCATTATGTCATATGTCAGACTAACGAGTCAATGGCTCAACACTGATGTCATCATCAACAGCGGAGGAGGAGAAATGCAATAGTACAAGTCACCTGATTCAAATTTTGAAGATATCCTGTGTGTTTTAGTCTCACTGAAACCAGACTTTGGGAGATTTTTCACTTGTGCAGGCTGTCTGTTAAGTTACTAATCCTCTTAAAAAGTCATGTTATGAAAATCTGATCATTATTTCAATGCAAGCTCAATGACAGCCTTCCATTTGTCCAGGTAAATTTTCCCAGAGACAGTTCCTTCCAAGAATTCTGTTTCACAGAAGTGATTTTAGTCTGCCTATTTCACAGAGTTGTTTTCAGCCTAACTGTATAGTAACTCTATGGACAGCCTATAAATTGGTTCTTTTTGTAAAACAATAAAGTAATTGGCAAAACAAAGTTAGCCTTGTAAATATGGAAAGATACAGACCATTTCAATTTTAAAAAAGAAAAGAAAAGCAACAAAATTGGCCAAGTACCACATGCATTTCCACTCCTGAATTAGATCTAGTCTGTCACCAGAAACAGCACACTTGTTAACATCAATCAGACAAATCAAAAGGTCATGTTAAGATAGAGGCAACTAGAAGAGACAAAACTGAAGTAAGGCCAGAAATATGGACAATTACATGAACTTTCAGCAGTACACGTATCACAATCACATGAGAGCACTGTCTACTTTGAGCTCAAGTCTTACAGACATTTAAGCAGTGACTATATTGAACTCAACTGCATCACACGTAACTGCTTCCATGTTGAGCCTAACAGCATAAAACTGCAGGGTCTATGCTGAGCTCAACAATAGCACAATAAGTTATTGTCTAGACTATATTGAGTCTGACACCATCACACTACACTGTGTCTTCAATGATCTTAATCCAATAACATTCAACAGTGTCTTTCATTTTGTTGAGCTCAACCGTACATGATATTTATATCAACTCGACTACATCATACGATATCAGTTTATAAAGACAATCTTAATATCCAAAATCATACCATATCAAGTTTCTATTGAGCTCAACTGCGTAATACTGACCTGCATCTATACTCAGCTCCAATGACAACCAACTCACTGGAGAAATAATATCACACAGTCTGAATTTAATAGATACAATAACCACATCCCAGGATAACAGTTTATAAGATGTGCGAGACTAAGCACTGAAACGCTCATGTGCTAATATTATATCGATACTATTTCAAAAAACAAAATCTTTAATAAAATATCTGACATGGTCCCAAGAGTATTTCTGAACAAATAAATTTCCTCGCCATTTTGCAAGATACATTATACAAATCAAGAATGATATGTTCTAAGACTTGATTGAGATTTTTTTTTTCCTCAACTTTTCTACATCATTTTATCTTCTTTTTACTTTTTATTGACTCACCATCACTGAAACCAATAAATAAGTCAAATTGTAAATAAATGCAAAATAGTTTCTTAATTCCCAACAGAATCAGACATTTTATGTGAGCATTATAACTGTCAGCTGACCAAGCATTTTTAATTTTATCAGAGGCAGTCATATTGCATATATATCATTTTTATAATATGATATTATACATAATGTATGATAAGCACAATGAAAAAAAAAAAAAAGCTAGCCCATCACCATATCAAATTCGAAACATGTACCAGGATTCTACTTGTAGAGACAAAAACCAAAGTGTGTAAAATTAAATAAAAGGGAGAAATAATGGCCGGAATTATAACTCTTGTTATCACAGACATCAGTCATATCCTCGCTTCAAAAATCATCTAAAGCCACAAGGTAAACAAAATATACAGAAACCAGAGACTGAGCATCATGTTACAGTAACAATGAAAAAAAGATTACAAAACTATTATCACTGTCTGAACAAAATCAGTATAAATGAAACAAAAAACACAAACATAAATAAATAGAAACCACATGGTAAACAACTGCCATTAACAAAAATGCCAAAATTAGAACCAAACTGGTTCAAGTCCAAATTAAAAGCAAAATAAATATGAAATATCACATTGACATATTTCATCATAACAACTATGCCACCATGACAAAAATGAAGTCAAATTTGATAATGAAACAAATACAATATCACCTTAATATCCTTCATCACAAGTATACCATCAAGACAAAAATAAACCATCAGGGTTATACAACCAAATTCAAATAGAAAATTGCAAATAATACAAATAATACATCCAAATGATGAAAAAGAGCTTAGGAAAAAAAGAACAAAGCCACATCATAATCACTTTCTTGTAAACAATTAAAGAGATAATGATAGAAATCATTGAGGATCTCCATTCACTTAAGCTGTATCGATTAAATGATCAAGGGTTTCAACGATGTGGTTTTCTTCTATTTTTCTCTCTTCTACAAATCTAGCCTTGACCTAAATCAAAGGGGAAAGGGACTGAGACAAACCAGATTTTCATGAAAACAAAATAGGTATATAACATGTATTGCTGCTATTTGTTTTCAAGCTTGTAGTAACAAACTTGTACAAAACACAGCGATAAGAAAAGTTCACATTGTTCTTATTCTTCTTATGACTTGGTATGTACATCACAATGTTACTCAAGCTGTATCAATTTAATGATCTATAGTTTAAATGATGTGCTTTTCTTTTACTTTGCTTTTGTTTTCACTGACAGTAACCAGGACCAAAATGAAAGGGAAGAGAGACTGAGACAAACCTTATATGCAGATGAAAACATAATGAGCATATAATAACAACATGTATTGCTATTTGTTCTGAAGTTTGCAATAGCAAACTGGTATAAAACAATGTGATATAAAATAAGTTGATGCATCTTCCGTAATGTTCTTCTTATAGCTTTTGGGGTAAATTATGATTTTATGAGCAACAATGATATAAGGGTTAATGTCATCGGCTAACAGTTAGCTGCGGTCATTCTGAAAATTACATAATTATTTTGAGGTCGTGAGCTATAATGGCAGCCACTATCACCACTATACAAGTAACTTAATCACAAATACAATTTGTGACAATTTCTTGACAAAACTTCCAAAGTCACCAACCATAAAAACAGCATTATTCAGTCAGTACCACAAATCTTAACATATATCGTATTTTAAAGGTCACTACTTTTTTAAAATGAGGATTTTGTTTTCTCTTAAAAGCACTGCCCTTTCTGTGTGTAAAAATGGTATCAAAAAGTTGCTAAGTCAATTCTAACGTGTTTGACCAAAGGTCATTTAACGGTAGACCTAGCGTATTGTCAGTCAGAATTTCGCTCCACCTGGCTGCTAAATGAGGCCGTAGATCATTGTGATTTGGTTATATACAGGCAAAGGGTGCAAAAAGCACTTGAATATCACCTCTCCTAGCAATATCATGAGTTCCAGTGCCAGGGA
>JBCAUA010011235.1:0-13126 GCA_038406235.1 Peronia verruculata | reverse complement strand
TTTTCCTTTTTTCAGGTTAAAGAAGTATAAATTGCCATTTTGTGAAAACAAAAAAAATTTTAGTATCTTAGTTGAAAGTAGTTAAAAACGACCGAAAACTGCCATGAATCTTTATTGTCCATACAACTTCCAACTCATTTGCCCTGGTTGCAAGACATTTGTCTTTGAATTAAAGTCAACAATTTTTTTAGGGTCTTGAGGGGATGACTTTAATGGCTTCACTGTTACAGCAAGTATGCAGTCCTGTGCTAAGCATCAGAAATATAGGCAGTCTCCCTCGCTCCATTAAGTGCTGACCCTCACCTACACTCAGTCCCGCCCAGTGAGCGTGAACCAGCCAGCACCTGACCTTTTCTTTCCCATAGGCAGTCAGGAACACTGACTGTTATTCATGTCACTAACTGTCACATGAACAAGCAGATTATGTGCCTGATTTGGGCTCTTATAGCTAGGTCATCTGCCACATCATAAGCTTGCGTCACCTATTGAAAGGTTCTATATGTAGATGCGAAACCTGGTCAGTGATTAGAACAAATGATTAAAGAGGAAAAGATAATAGCTGGTGGACTGACCGTGGAAGTACTGTTGGGTTTTCCTACATATGGGAAATGTTTTTTGGACATACCTCATAGTTACTTGGATAGCAGTGAAGTGATCAGCCTGACTCAACTGTATGTGTCTTGTGTCCAGAGCAAATGAGTCAGAAGTCACTCCAAGTGATCTCTGTTTACAACCATTTTTAAGTATTTTCCAGCTCAGATACAAAAACTTTTTATTTAGGTTAAAAAAGATTAATTTTGGTTTTGTCCAAAACAAATATTATGTTTCAGTATCTCAGTCAGAAAAAAGTTCAAAACGGCCTTAACTTGAAATCTCCCAGAGCAACTTCCGACCCATTTGCCCCGGACGCAAGACATATATCTCACAGTCAGTCGAAATGAGTCAAATGTCAGTTTTCCAATTGAGTGGGGTATTATGTCAGACACTTTCAGATGTGAAAAACAGTTCTGAGCTACCTTAGCTGTAGTCAGAGATATTGCAGATTAACAGATAGGGGATGACCCCTCAACCTCAGTTCAGATCAGGAGAAAAGTTGGCAAAAATGAACAGTTTCAGGGATGTCAAATTTCCTACTTAAGTAGGATTTCCTACTTTTTGGCTGTCAGTCATTTCTCAGTTGGCACCAAATCCAGTTTTATATACCATTAATGTACTTCAGTTTTACGTTTTGCTGAAGAATATCGCAGGTCTTTTTCCTACTTTTTCATGTAGACAGATTGACATCCCTGCAGTTTGGCACAGATATAATTACTCCTCAGAACGTCCTGGTACATTCTTCATCTGAAAAAAAAAGGGCAATATTTTCCTCTTCAGAGAAGAATTTTTCTTTCAGTTTCCATAATACAAAACATCAACATCAGACCACCTTCAATTTATGCAACCCCCAATTTCTCTTGTTTGAATCACATGACTGGCTACTCATTCAGCTTGGCTGTGAGACAGATGCTTCATTTCTGTACATGAGATTGTGACAGAAGGTCGTCATCCTTTGTCCATTTGCTTACATAATCACCTGTAGCATTTTAAAAAGATTATATTAAAATTTGTTCTCCTTCAGCTTTGAATCATATAAATTCACATTTTACAAAAGATAAAAATAAGATAAATTAAAAATGTTCCATGAGGAAAAGAAAGAAAAATATCAAGTCAACAAGTGTTGAATGTGATGATGTAGACAGTGGACAAAGGCGCACAATCTTCTATCACACTCTCAAGTATAAACTGTCATTCAGTTTTTCCTGTGACTCTGTGAGCTAATGAATGGCCTAACATCTCCTGTGTTGTCGTACTTGTCAGTCTTGCTGTCTGGCTGCCTGTTCCTGTCCAGTTTTTTTTTTTATTTTGATGAAACAGCTGATCACCCAGAACGCCAAAACTAATCTGTGAGTTTTCTCCATTCTTCTCTTCCCATTTTGTGATTCTCTAGTCTAGTGCCTTTAACTCACAAGTACTCAAAAAGTGGTACTCATACCCGCAGGGCTACATGCGGGCTCTCACCCACTCTGGGGTAGGTACACAGTTCGCTCTCTTTTGTTTTCGTTGTCCATTTGTCTCCAAGGGGACACATCAAAGGCAAGACAGGTGGGGGAAGTATTTGGCTCTGTGAGCACAGATTTAGATCATACCAGCTAATTTTAAGATAATTATTTGAGATGCGACACAATGAAATCAGGCGCTCGTCAAATTTTGAGCATATGGAGTTATTGGTACCAATATATTAAGCTAATTCAGTTCTCATTCTGTGCCTGAAAAAAAATTCTGTTCCACCGAGCTGTTGGCAATTAAAGACATTTGGGGGGATCTGTTGTTACAGCTCAATTTAGTGAGAAAATAGCCGATCATTTTTGTAAATCCTTTTTAATCTTTGTTAGCCCATGCCACTAAACTACAATTTTGCGGCTTTTTACTCAATCTATTTTCGCAAATTTAACACTGAAATGCATTTTTACATTGATGTAGAAGGATTCTGTGAAGAAAAGAAATTGCCTTAGAAATTCGTTCACTGTCGAAAAACACGGGATTTCTCCAGTTGCTTCAGTTTGACAAGCACTTGATTTCATTGTGTTGCATCTCATTTGAGCAACAGAAATGGCCCTTTCATATAATTAAAAGCAAACTAAAGTGATATTAATGGGAATAAGTGCCACAGGTACAGAACTATAAAGCACGTTTTCTCTTCGTCAGCTCAAGCCTTACCGTCAATTTGGCTTGATGGCCCAGAACTGATATATAGATTTGGACAGTGAGGGAATTATTGAGTTGATCAACCCCTGGCTTGGCCTGACAGCACTCGGGTCACACCTGATATTTTTTCATAAAGTTATCAAGCTAAGACAATGCCAAACTATCTCCCCTTGTCCAGTTATTTTTTGGTGACAGGACAGTCTGTGTTGGAGGTCTAAATCTATGACTGACAATTTGGCTTGATGATTTGACTTGAGCCTGAATGGGTCCCTTGAGATTTGCTCATTTTACTTTTGCATGTAGAGAAATTAGTTACATTTAGCTTGTCATGTACTGTTATTTAGATTTTTAAGTACATTTCTTGACTTTTCATCCTTAACATTTTGAAAACACTAATCCGACAATTTCACCAGGCATTTTCAGGTGAATATGAAGATATAGAGATATCATTAGCTGAAAATTATTGATTCTGAAAGAACTCCCGCATCATTATCTGAAACAGAATTAATCATTCAGTGCTCACAAGCATACATTGGCTTATATTTGTGCTATCAGCTAACACCTGCAATCTAGATCTGTTGGTGTTGTTCTCGTTTTTCCTTAGCACATTGACAGATGTTGTAGATGTCATCATTTAAGTACTGACTTAATACTTTCATTAGTCGATCTGTTATATGATTTCCCACTGATGTGCTGATAACTAGCCTGCATTCAGTCTCAAGGTTGCAAATTATTAATGCCCAGTTCTTAAGTGAAAATACCAATCACTTCTGGTATTTAGATTCTGATTGACCACAATGTTGCTCTTTTTTTTTCTTTTACACCATGGTCACTCTAGTCTAGACCATGTCAGAAGAATCAGCCTAATGTGTCATTTATTCTTGAAATATTTGCAGGGATGTCAAATTTCCTACTTTAATAGAATTTCCTGCTTTTTGACAGTCAGTAATTTCTCCTTTGGCCATAAATCCGGTATTGTCACCATTACGTACTTCAGTTTTATGTATAGCTAAAAAATATGCCAGGAACGTTTCCTACTTTTTCATGTAGACAGATTGACATCCCTGCATTTGTTGTGTATATTCTGTTCAAACATTTAATTTTGTTTGTTGGCTTTATCTCTTTTTTTTTTTTTTTTTTTTTAAATTATTCTTTCTCTTTCATTTCTCTTATTTATAGAATTCAGTTACTTATATTGCTTTTTTTTTTTCCCTTATTCAGGTCTTATCTTATAAATGATATATTATAGCCATATATTATACGTATGAGCCACAGATTTCAGGATTGGCTGTAACTGTTTGAGTGCAGGACAGAGTTAGTAGATCATTAATGTTTACATACTGAATATACAGCACCAAGAGATGTCAGTTTTTAGCTTTGGCCAGAAAAAAAGACCTTTTTTTAACAGCATTTTTAACCATAAGTAACTTCTTGACCGGCAGTAACCTTTCAGTTTTCTGGACTATTCCAATTATAGTGATATTTCAACTCTCACTGTTCTAAGAAAATGGGTGAAGTGTATTTCTACGATTTCACGTAAGCAGAATAACTTTTCCTTGTTGTTTTCAAATCTTAAAGGAGTTAGGATAAGTTGATTAGATATTTTAGATCAGGTTTCATGGATCAGGTGTTTCAACTGGAAAACCCAGACTGAGACAATTTCAAAATGAGGAACCAGCCACTAACATGTTTATCATTATTTGTTAATACTGGCCTCATTGTGTCTGTCATACTGTTACCATTACTTATGGTCCAAGAGATAAAGTCTGAGCTCGTGTGAAAAAGTCTGAGCTCATCAGAATCTTAACCCAAACTCACCAGTTAAGTCAGAATTATTTTTTTTTTATCAGTTGTCTTCCTTTTATCCCGCAGGGTCACTGGCTCACGGAGAACACTATGAGGATCAGCCGTGCCATTTCCCCTTCCGCTTCCCCCCAACCAGGCTCTCCCCCTTCCCCGTCTACCTCTGACCCCGGGGCCAGCCCGCCCACCAAGCGCATCCGCTACAGCCCAGACCTACCACAGGATGATGACGATGAGGAGGAAGAGGATCTGTCAGAGGACTCAGAGTAGACCTGTAACAAGACAGTGGAAAGGTTATATCCAAGCTGAGATAGGCAACCATACCCATATAGAGATGTACATACTTCGTGCTAATGTGCGTTTGTTGATCCAGCTTTCAACACCACACCACTCAGCTGCTCGGCCATGCAGGACACTACATGATTGACTCACAGAAATATTTTGTAGCAAACTGATTGTTTTTATATGAGACATGAGATGAACTAGAAAATGAGCTGTGATGGACGGTTTTCATTTGATTTTATCCCAAACTTTTAACACTCAATAAATGTATGAAGTGGAGCAGTATTCAAGGTGAGACAGGTTAATGAAGTGGAGAAGTATCCAAGGTGTGACAGGTTAATGAAGTGGAGCAATATCCAAGGTGTGACAGGTTAATGAAGTGGAGCAATATCCAAGGTGTGACAGGTTAATGAAGTGGAGCACTATCCAAGGTGTGATAGGTTAGGTTTTCCTTTACAGATCAGGAGGCCAAAGAGCTGATGTCCAGATTTACTTGAGTTGCAGAATGAGATCATCCCTCAGATTTTACCATGTTTTGCCAGCTGACAATCGCAGACTTGAGACATGCAAATTTTCAACGCACTGGTGAGCCACAGAAGAAACCCAACAACTATGGCCATTCTGTGTGTGGTCAGATAGCTGGACAGATACGATTGGAGCCACTACAGAACTTTGCTTCACATGAATGTCATCTCGTCACCACTTTTAGCCCTATCCATTTAAAGCACAAAACATGAACTCTGACCTTCACTTCATGGCTGAGTTTCCCAACACAAGATTCAGCAGATTTTGTCATATGTCGAAGTGCTGACAATTACAACAGTCTTTTCCCACTGTCTGCAAGGAGAAATTTAGAACTGATTGGAGGTGTTAGGAGTATCATGATGTCATCACATTGAGCTCTGTCCATTCAGAGATGAAAACAATAGTTCTGCCCTTCCTTTTTTACTAAGTTTCCCAGCAGCAGAAAGAAAATATTAGTT
Organism: Peronia verruculata; assembly: GCA_038406235.1. Taxonomy (NCBI): domain Eukaryota; kingdom Metazoa; phylum Mollusca; class Gastropoda; order Systellommatophora; family Onchidiidae; genus Peronia; species Peronia verruculata. The sequence continues at coordinate 7,313 of JBCAUA010011235.1, read as the reverse complement.
TTCTTCCATTTTAGTGATATTATGATTTTCAGTAAACTCTCCCATTTGTGTGTGGAGTTGTTGAAGGAGTGAATCGTTTTGGAAAGAATCAAGACCCAGAAACCAGAATCAATGACTGTGACTTACCTGTGGGAAGACATTATCATGGAAATCAGGCAGGCCTGACAGTACAGTTAATTCTTGACAATCCTCAGCCAGCAGCCAACATTGTTATGCCGAACACCTTGTCCTCCACAGATTCCAAGAAAAGCGGATCCTAAAGGCTTCTTGAAAGCTGCACACTTTGTTCCTTATCTAGTGTGGAGTATTAAGGATACTTGAGGATAAACCTTCTCATTTTGCCAAACTGTGAAAAGTCTGATGTGAAATGTGCAAGTATGGTTGTTCTGTATGTGTCTAGGTGTATTTTGTTGTGAAGAGATAGATTTCACCAAGTTTTATTTTCATATCTTAAACATAAGATAGATATGACTGTCTGATTCTTTGATTAAGTTGATTTCAGTAAAATTAAAGATTGACATTTGATTATTTTCTGAGTGTCATGTATGTAATTTAGAAATAATTTGTCATGGTATCAGTTCTGAGTTCAATAATTTACAGCATTTGATGCACATCCGACTGTGTCCTGTAAGAACTTTGAAAATTTCACAAAATTGATTTCTTTGGGTTGTTCACAGAATTCAGTGAATTTTTTTTTTATGCTGCACATGATTTCAAACTTTGAATTCATTTATTTCACAACATATTTGGAAAAACATTTTGGGGAAAGAGAAGTGAAAACCCTTTAGAGGCCTGAGATGCAATTTGCCCTGTTTAAACAGTCACTTTAGGGACCTCATGACATTCTGAGACTTGCTGTTTTATATTTGTGTGAAGGGCGAATTTAAACTTTAGATAGAAGGTTGAATCCTGGAGTACAGAGGCAAATAGGCCTGAGTTGAAAGTATAGAGATTTTTTATTTTTTTTCTTTCAGTAGGATGCCCGAGTTCAGAATGTGGCACATTTTTTTATTTTGTGGAAATTATAAACACTCACTTCAGAGTAGTTGTTTTGATTAGTGGAGTCAATCCAAAGAAGACATGAGAATTGTCAGTCAATGAGAGCTGAAGCTTTTTTTTTTTTTTTTTTGTGGTCTGTTTTTTTTTTTTTTTTTCTCAAAGAAAGGCTGCAAGAGAACCACTTAAGGAAGAGAAGTGATAGAATAAGGAAAGAGAGAGAGAGAGATTGGACCTTTCTGATTTGCCCTCAGAAATACCATGACCAATTTGCCTTATATATAAGAAAAAGATGTGACAGTTTTCACTCAGGGATCAAAAGTTTCTTTGATAAAAGCTGCATGAAGAACCAGGAGAACTGGCTTGTAAGATCAAGGAGAGACCTACTTATCTGACCTCCTAGCTCGCCCTCAGGAACAAGACCATGACTGATATTTCTTACATTTAAAAAAGTTAGTTTAATTGTGTGGAGACATCCATCCTGTCTTCAATGCCAAACTTCTCTCCCATCATCTAGCTCGTCACAAGGAAATTTTGAGTGATCCTCAAAAGTTTTTTTATCCAGTATTGTTTAACAAGATGCCATTCCATCATCTTCCAAGAGGTCGCTGGAATGTGATTGTGATAAAGTCAGGAAAATTTATGATATTCCAAGATCATTCCATATAATTTTTTTTTTTTTTTTTTTTAATTTGCTTTAACATCTCAATTTTGACTTTCGAGGTTAATGCCTTTACGGTTTTAGATTTGTCAAATTCTGTCTTCTTTTGCTTAGCTTTGCTGATTTCTCTTGAAGACACTGGTTTCTTAGGATAACCACTCACGAAAGATGAACATAATATTCTTGTTTATTTATAAAGTTAGTATCTGTAATTAATCTATATGACACCATGATTCCATGACACTGTGGACTGCAATGGTTTTGTATATCACACACAAAAAAAAATAGAGATTACAACTGGAACTGCTAATTTTACTCTCAAAAGGGCAAATATTATTCCATGTATAAAACAATCACTTATTCTACTTACATAAAATGTTTGATAATAATATTTATTTTTCTGATCAATACAATCAGTGATCCCTCCCATTTCACAGGCTTCTAGTTTAAATGATCAGTGTTTCTCAATTCCTGACAATGTTGAAGACAGGAACCAATTCACAGTGACAGTAATTCGTGTACTGTGTGAAATCCTCTCCTAACAAACTATGACCACCAACCTTTTACCTAACAGTGAACTGTTTTTTCCATTCAGCTAAATTCTTTTAGCTGAGCTCATGTGTCTTAACCAAGCATCAAAGGCAGAGAAAAACATCACTTTTTTTTTTTTTTTTTCAAATATGCTTAATGTAAAATTAGGGGACAAAAATTATGTTATGAAAATACTGTTTTCTTTTCTTGAATAATTTTTTCCCTCAATTTCTTTTCATTTCAAGTGTTTTAAGAAAAGGAACAAGAAATTTTTTTTTTTTTTTCTATCTTATAGCAAGAGGAGGTATTTGGCAAGCTGCTTTTAAGCCAGAAACAATTGTCTCGTGCCCAGAGCAGAAGAGTTGCTGTGCGCAGTTGTGATTTATGGCCCTTTGTAACTATTTTTCGACTCAGATACCAACTTTTTCTTTTCAGTCGAGAAAAGGTTGAAGTTTTGTTTTGTGGAAAACAAATAAAAAACTTTTGGTATGTCAGTCAGAAAATAGTTAAAAACTACCGTAACATGAAATCTCCCGGATCAACTTCTGACTTATTTGCCCTGGGTGCAAGATAATTTACTTAGCACAGTGTGGCTATACTGTCCTGTTGTGCATACATTCATGCATATACTGGTCCATTCAAATACTAATTTGTGCATTTACATATCAATGGCTTCCACTGCATTTATGATTGGAAATGTCTATTTACACGACTGGGTCTATCTTGAACACTCGTCACCCGCTTTTCGGACCTACATCTTAGGGTTAGGGTGGGCTTGCGCTGGTCGAGGGTCCCAGCAGGGTTGGTCCAGTTCATTTTAATCATGAGGATAAAAAAGAACTGACATGTAGGGGAGAGGATTTTCTTTGTTTGCCGACACGTGGGACAGCGCTCATGGTTTTTCCGTTAACGGGAGTAACGTTCTGAGAGTAGTCGTGTAAATAGACTCGGCCTTTATGATTTTCGCCTTGTGACTGTGTTTTCCCTCCTGATTTATCTGATCTGCATTTTGCACTTTGTTGCTGCATTTAGTTTGACGACGCTGCTGCTGCTTGAGTTTTGACTTTCATTGTTGTTGTTTTTTTGTTAATGAGTTAATATTGTTTACCGTGATCTTCTTTGAGAATTGCAGTAGACAAGCCAATGTTCGTTTCTGGACGTCAGTGTTGTTTTTGGTTCTGTTAATTTGTTGCATTTTTAGTCCATTCAATGAATATTCAAAAGTTTAATATACCCATATCACAGCTCTGTTTGTGCAGGGATTGCATAGTTATGGGTTACTTACAGGCGAAGAAAAATTTACAGATCTTTAGAATAATTTATATGAATGGCATGTTAGCCCAGTGGTTTGTGCTGCCGCCTTTGGAAGCAGAGGTCGGTGGTTCGAATTGCAATGGTAGCATGTTGTATCCTTAGGAAGGATACTTAACACACAATTTTCCTCAGCCCACCCATCTGTAAAACGGGTACCTGATGTATATCGGGGGAAGCACAGTGGCGCTGCACTGCAGCGACGCGGTCTGAAATGGCCAAGACAGTTTCCCCTCATGGGGGGTCAAGGGTTGGTGCTTTTAACTTTTAAGTTAAGTTTTTATTTGAGTCTGTGGTTTGAAATGGCAAAATAAGAAGAAGCATGAAAGCAACATGGCAGTAATCAGTATGAAATGTGTTCTGTTGGGTTTTTTGTTGTTCCTGCTGTGATTTCCTGCCTTCTTTAGAACAGGTTACATTATCTGATTTGTTAGCACATTTAGAACTGACGTTAGTCTCTTTGGCTAGTTTCATTTAATTTTTTGTTTTCCCTCTGAACCCATACTCTGTGATCAGTCCAAATTTGGTTGTAAATTCCATTTGTAGTATGGTTCTGTTTTGTATCAGTTCTGTTGTTTATTTGTTTATTTATTTATGTCTTTATTTATCTGTTTGTTTGTTTATTTACTTATTATATATCTGAGTGAAACACAGTTTATTTTCTCAATGATTGGCATTATGATTGCAAGACAACTTTTTTTATTTATTTGTTTTCTACTTTTCCCAACATGAATATTCTTCTGAAAGACTTGCCAAGGTCTGAAGTATAGATAACAGAAGTAGTTTCTTTTCCTGTCGTGCAAAACAAAAGAAAAAAAAAATCAAATGGGAGAGCGTTTCACAAATTATCTGCCCTTTCCGAAAGAGGGATTTGTGTAAAGGGAGATCATTTTCACCAGCTTTTTACTTCCCTTTACCAGACAAAAGATGTGTTGAGCAAGCAGTGTAAAGAGGAAAAAAATCCTTTTACTGCTTTCCATTCGAAAGACTGCAAAAAAATTGGATAAAATTATGACAATAAGAAGGAAACATTCTCTTTACATCATAATTTTTCTGGAATTTTTCATGTGTATGTTTCAAGCAAAGGGCACAAAAGTGCTTTTTTTTCCCTCTTTACACAGTTTGGTAAAGGGGAGTAATAGGGCTGAGCACAACGATCTCCCATTGGGATGTGAAACACTCCGGCATCCATAACCAGTCAAGCTGTCCACGTACTGACCCCTTTCAACTTTTTAAGTTAGTAATGTTAGCCAGAGACAAACCATGCCATTCAGAATACTTACTGCTGTGATCAGGTCGCACATGATCTATGGGTTATCAGAAGAGAACAAGAATTATGTCAGCTAGATTTTTTTTTTTTTTATATCACAATTTCTTTTTATATTGCAAGTTTTATTCACTTTTTTTTTTAATCATTCTCATTTGGACTCTCAGTTTCTGTGATTCATTGTATTTTTTTATTTACTTTTGTTGGGGGGTAGGGAGGAGAATTTGTTTGTTTATTTTGTCCTTATAGAGAAATATACTGTCATGTCTGATTAACAAACATTATTGTTTAATTGATGCTGACATTTCAAACGAAAAAATAATGTCCTCTTTTGTAGCTGTATAACTTGACTCTTTATTTAATTATTTTCATACATTCACAGATCTCATATAATGATTTTTTTTTCAAATTTCATTATTTGTGTATTTGACAATAATATCCTTTGCATTCAGTCTCCTGTGGGTTGGCATTTTTCTCCCTCAATTGATTTCTTTTTTTTTATTGACAGATTGGGTTTCATTATCCAATTTTCTTCTCGTGTAAAGCTCTATTATGTATTTACATTGACACATTTTAGTTTATAATGCTTTGTTTATATTTGCTACTGCATTTGTTATTTTTCAACATTTTGCTTCAGTCCTATCGCTTGATTCCTTATGAAGACCTTGCCGTACAAATCCTATCATGCAAGATTACTTGAGGTCAACGGTCCAGCCCCTTGCCCTTTGCACATTCTGTTTGACCATCTTTCTCTATACAAGACACATACATCTTGGATCTCTCATAGTAATATTAAAGAGTGAAAAAACCACATCTTTTTCTGTGTAACCAATCACCATCAGTCAGTATTGCATTATCTTGCCTGGGCACAACATTCCTACAAAAACTAACTTCAGAGATTCCCAGTAGAAAACACATTTTTTGTTGCATATACATGTGTATAACTATGGCAGAAACGCTTTCATATTGAATGCAGAATGTTCTCTTCCAGGACCACCAAGACATTTTGAGTATCAAAGACTACATGCTCACAGTTACTAGACTCCATTCTTGAGCACAAAGACACTTTTACTCGGAAGATCATTCTTTAGCATGGAGGGGGAGAAGGGGGTGCTTTGGGTGTGGGAGAGGAATGTCGCACTGACTCCAAGCCATTGCACTCAGGGAACATTCTCACTTAGATCGTCTTAGCTGTGCTTGATTTTCTGGTTTTGAGGGAATCAATTCCCTGCATAAATTTGTTAAGCTATCAACATAGCAGATGAAGAAATGATAATTCGACTGTTTTTGAAGCAGCTCCCACTAGTTTTGTTTCTTTATCGGTCATAGGGCTTTTTAGTTTTGAAGAACTATCATTTATGGTCATGTAGCGATATATCAAACTCCGAGACAACTGAGTCGTCACTTCAGTGGCGACGCCCTGACCAAGCTACGACTGAGTCGTCACTTTGGGTAGTAAGAGTTAAACCCTTATTGCTTAATATAATGCTGGTTTATAAATCTCACAGGTGATCAAAATGAGTCATATGTCAATTTTCCACCAGAGTTATTACAACACAAGCTGAGTACCCCACGGCCTCCTTGGAAGGTTTTATAAAATAATTATAGTCCTGCGATTTAAATTTTTTGGCCAGCAAGCACACCTCAATGCTGATATTTTGGTTCATGACACTGAATATTACTCAAAGAAAACGTGTTTTGAACGCATCATGTGTCCCACACGGAAGTGATGGCGGACAAAATGAATGATAGTTCGGCTTTAAAAGAATAAATTAAAACAACTCTGTAAATTCAATCAAAATAAAGAGTAGCAGTTGGGTATCAGTTGCCCACATGTGTAATTTTATTTGAATTTTAAATGCCTGCCCATTCTGATTTTATTGGACCATAATTTAAGTGCCACGCCCCCAGATCACTCTTATTATATAGATTACTATCATGTAAAACCTTACTGCATTTAGGTGATGCAACACAGTGAAATGGAGCTCTCATCAGATTTTGAGCATATGAAGTTATTTCTATCACAGTGAAGACTGTTCTTTTACCATTCCATGTGTGGAAAAAAAACTTGTTCTACCATAAGTGGAACTGCAGAAATTAGCAGTCAAAGATGATGGGGGGTGGCCTCTTGCTGCCCCTAAATTTGGTGCAAAAATAGTCCATCACTTTCGTTGATCCTTATCAGGCCATGTCACTAAATTACAATTTTGGGGCTTTTATTCAATCTGTTTCAGCAAATTTAACTCTGAAAAGCAGTTTGAGATTGATACAGAAGGGTTCATTCACTGTTGAAAAACACTTGATTTCTCTGGTTGCCTCCGTTTGACGAGAGCCTGATTTTATTGTTGTTTGCATCTCTGGACTAGAGATTATACTCTGTATTGGAGATAAGGGTAAGAATCATCATTCAGATTCAACCTCCATCATTTTCTGAAAACAATTATGTTGAGAATTTAGTTAAGAAATCTGCAATTAGGTATTTTTTTCAAAATCACATGACCTAGTGAACATCGCTCGCATGTGGCTTTGTTTACTTGCTCTGCGCAT
>JBCAUA010011224.1:0-13128 GCA_038406235.1 Peronia verruculata | reverse complement strand
GGTGTGTCTTTTATGATTTCACCACGCAGAAAAGGGTTATTAGGCAGAATAAGAATGTTGTACCGATATAAATGGCCCGGGACTCAGGCGTCCCGTCACAAAACAAAGGGTTAAAGCAATTCATGTAAACTGGGCAAATGCATTGAAAGCAGTGACTCAAAACAGAACTTCTTTGTCTCCAGGGCATGCAGCCCTAATATTAAAAGAGTTAGAATCTGGCACTAGAGATTCTGCCAGCCTTGTTCATTCCGATCTTCGTCAAATCTGACTTCTCTTGTTAACTTCCTGGTAACAATATTGCATGATAGAGCACATTTATGTAAATTAAAAATCCTTTATACCAGCCACTAGGTTATATGTGTTTCAAATCGTATAGTCTACAATGGGTCCCAATTTCTCACGTTCATGGCTTAGAGGTTCTTCGGAATATTCTTCTATGGCTATGTGTGCATGCGTGTCCGAGTGCCTGTGAGAAGATGTATGTATTTTACATTCTCGTTTGATGATGAAGTGTAGCTTACAATGAAATGTATATAGAAGTGATTTTGCACACATGACCGTTCAATGACTGCCAAAATATTTTGGAAATATGAAACATATTGAATAATTCATGCTGTTGTTTATTTTGCCTCTTGATTCTTTTAAACGTTACTAATTGGTTTGCTTTGTGGTTTGTCGGTTCAAGAGAGAGCCTGCGTTTGTCTATGTATATACAACAAAGCAACAAAGTATGTGTGTGTGGATATTCCACAATGCTACTCTATAGCTAGATGTTATCGTACACTTCTTAGAAATGATTTGATAGACATCGACGAGAGTTTCTTCATTATTTGATAGACACATCACACAGACAAATAGAAATGACAAGAAAAGAACCTAAATACTTCAACGGAGTATTTGTATGTCCTGACATTTTCCTCATTCCGCACATGGAGCGCTGAATGAGATGGATAGCTCGTTCACCTTGTGACTGATTATTCTGTATCATTGGTAAATTTACCAGAAAGAAAGGACTTTTGTAGTTTTTATATGTGGACGTAGGATATTTGTGTTCGTGTAACCTGGTGGCAGGCTGCCGTTAACTTACATAAAACCACAGCATTATGCTCTGTATACAGATCGATATTTTCCATAGGTTCTGTCAAGATCTTTAAATGTAAGAATAATTCTTTTTACAGTATTCTCCCATAATGGTTATTTTTAAATGAATAAGCAGGAAGGATTTATTATCTGCAGAAAATAATATTTTTGGCAGATGATATGATGACCGGGGAGGGGTAAGAATAATTTGAAAAGTAAGGCTTCAAAATTGTTTACTTTGATAGTCTGTCTTATTAAAAGAGCCCACCCTTGTACCCAGTTAGATCTGTACAGCGGAAATTATGTGTCTTGGTCTAGAAGAAAGTGTCGAATTTGAATATGCATACTGTGTGATATCTATAACTGTTATATTTTGGTGATGTGATATAAATAATTAAAATGTTCATATGGTCCTCTGTCTGTGATTCTGTATCATGATATTATGATAATAACCGTGCATGTTGAATGTGTTTCTTAAGAACATATAGTTAGTAAAATAGTCTAAAATTCTTAGCCAGCTTGTCTGGCTGTGTATTGTTAAGACAAAATGATAATAAATGTGCTTCCTTTTGCTTCGAAAGAGGATTATTTCCTCTGTAATCTTAAAATCTGTCTTCGGCCAGATGTTCACCACATGAGGAGGGAGGCAAGGAAGGCCATGTGGCATTCTTGAAGACAGCCTGTTACAGAAACAAGAGCTATCCTGCAGATCGGCTTACTGGGCGGAACCCGAGGTGCTGGTAATATCAAAGAAACGCTTATAATTGATCAGACTTAGACTGGGTGTAATATCTTCGAACTTTGACGAAATTCATTGGATGACAATGTGTCTTAAGTGTTATCAACAGTTCCTTAGCTTAGGCAGCACTTAAAACCTATTTTCATTTCACAGAAGTCAAAACATACAGGATGAGAAGATTTTTGACTGGTTCCTGACCGAACATACACTTTATATTTACTTGAACTGAGTCCTGACCAAACCTATACGTTAAGATCTTTATTTTGACAGATTCCTGACCAAACTTACACATCAAGATCTTTATTTTGACATATTCCTGACCAAAATTACACATTTTCATTTTCAGTTTGACTGATTCCTGACCAAACTCATACATTATGTTATTTACTTTGACTGATTCCTGACCAAACTCATACATTATGTTATTTCCTCTGACTGATTCCTGACCGGAACCACATTCTGTTTGACTGATTCATGACCAAATTCCTCACATTCAACACTGGTGTAAAACAAACGCGTCAGGGGCGTATCAACGTCACGACTCCCTGGTCTCACTTTAAAGTGTATTTCACTGTTCGTGTAAGAACAGTAATTCGTGTCAGATTGACTGATTGTTTCATGTGTGAAGGTGTATTGCTGTACTAGTGTCCCTCAGTTTGACAGCAACACATTTATTCATTCCTCTTGAAGCAAGCAAGTTATCACATGCTGATTGTGGTAAAAGTGATGCGCTCTGTCAAGAATCTGAGTTGAAATTTACGAGTATCTGTCGAATTGAACATTGGTTATTTTGCTTCCAACAAGAAGAGTATAGAGCCGTCTTTGTATCTTGAATGCAGTCCTTTTAACACCTTTCTGTGTATAACTTAAACTACGAAAGACTTTTATGTTGTGATCATTGTAATTTTAGTCCACAGCCAAATGCGCACAGCAATAGAGTGTTGTCTATGTCAATGTGTCAGGTTAGGGGAACAGTTGTGTGTGAGATCGTTGGTGTTTTTATATTTATCATATATATGCAGCTGTACATAGTACCATGACACTGACATGTCTTTGGATGTCTTAATATACAGCTTTTACCATGTTTTCCATTTCTGTGTTAATTTCATGGTTGTGCATAACAATTTGAATCTGTTCGTATGAGCCGCTCTCTACAGTATATGTATCTACTTCCTGGCAGATACTCTTATGAACTTGTAAATAACAATTCCTTTGTCACTTTTATCATCCAACTTTTTTTTTATGGAAGCAATCTAGAACTATAGCGTTGCTGTAGTGGGCGATTTCAATAAACTTCCACTAAGGCTTTTTTAAAATGTTAAATAGTCTTCTTTTTATTTGATTTTATAATTTCATCTGCTTAAAATTTCAACTTTGATTTTTCTGTCTGTCATCTAATACATTAACTCTCTCCTCAATTTTAGTTCTCATACGATGGTTTGGTGTGCGCCCGAATTTCCTATTTACAGAATTGATGTGATCACTATTAATAAATACTGTAAACTGTTTTGTTCATGGTTGTTTGAGATGAATGTTTGCATAAAGAGTGATTGAGAATTATTTGATGTTATTGGCGGGATCGTTTGCCGCATACGGAGAGCGAAAGCTTTTGAAAAAAGACACGAGTGATGCACGCCAGAGTACTCGGTGGAATGTGCTTGAGACTATCGCCCAGTGGGTGATATATGTTTATTTCTTAACATAGTAACAGCATGATCTAACTTTAGATCATCATTACGATGGCCTTACTTTAATACCGTATCTTACACAGGGCCACTTGACGATTCTGGAACACTGGAGAGCTAATATTTCTACTTTATAAGTTTAATAAATAGCCTTACTATACCACGGCTACTAGTAACCTTAGCGTCAACAAAATGCTGTTGGCATTGCTGTATAACTGTGAAATATTTCTTATGTGAAATTTGTGCCAGGCATATGGGACGCCCATCGTTTTACCTGTTCTGTATTAGACGGACAGAGACTGATAGTTTGTAGTCTAGTGACTAAACAGCTGTTTGTTCAGGAAAATAAAAACTCCATCTCACCAAAATGCAAAGTTACAACAAAATAGAGGCATGGTAATTTTTTAAAGGATATCAATCAATTCTAAATGGCGGAAGATCTGAACTGAGGAAACAAATAAAAAGATGAAGATGTTGGGCAATTGCAGTCAGTGCATTTTAGTATAAATGTTCATGTTTGTTAATGTCTGTGGAGATTTTATGTCATATCATCATGTATATTATGATTATGCCATGAATATTTAATTAATTTATTTCTGTATATAGCTTGAATCTCTCTGTCTCTATAACGCAGTAGATTGCTAGACAGTGTGAAGTTTAGATATTTTTCCCTAGAGAAAAGCTAACACCATAGATATGTAGACATAGCCATGAAGTTATATATCTTATCGACGTCCTATCAACAGTTTTGCAATTGTCATCTTTTGTACACTAAGTAGTTGGGGACTCTGTGTCTTAAACCAGGGGTTTTGTACCAATGATCTCATTTTTATATGTATCTCTTTCGTATATGTTATAGCGAGATGTGAGACAGTCAGTCCTCTTTAATTTATGTTTTTTTTTTTTTATATAACCATGGGCCCCTTCCATCGCTGGAGATAACGAGATAACATACATCGATTTGTTTCCGAATTTGGTGAGAGTCCACGACATCACTAAAGAAGAGGGTTTACAGTAATTGTTTGATAGTTATTTCTTTTACCATGACCATAAGCTGAACATTGTTTTTTCTAAACTTTTAATCCAATAAAATCTTTAAAAACTGTCTGAGTAGTTATTGAGCTATTTAAGTGTCGATTTCCTCTTTCATTCTGGCTTTCTTTCTGTTGTATGTCATTATAAGTATATATAGAGAGCAAAACTCCTTGTCTTTGTTTCTGTGGTCTGTTTGATGACGAGAAACTGAAATAACAGAAAGACAAGGACACGATATTTCAACCTTACAATATGACAGAGTAAAACACCCAGGCCTGATAATCTAATTATTACTAACTCTTTAATTTCTACGACAGAATAGTAGGTAAAAATCTTATAAAAACACCGAAAAAATGCTGTACAGTGAACAACACAAATATCACATCATTGTCACTAAAAAACTACTGAAACACGGTAAAGTTCACACATAATTGGCTGAAATATAAACTACTTTACACTCAAGTAAGGAGAGTACAACTGACGTCATGTTGGGGTGCATCGGTCAGTTTCCACTGAGGTCACTCCAAGAGGATAATTGCCATTGACCTGAGTCGGATGAGGTCATAATATATATGAAAACACACGTCAAATGACATCTCGACTAAAAATAACAACAACAACGGCGAAAATGATAACGTCAATCCATATCATTCCTCACATTGACGCCAGGACCTTGTCTACGTCAGATGATTATTTATCCATAAGCATAAACCCCGATGTGTATCAAACATCACAACTTGAAATATGCAACAAAGAGATAAATGGTGACAAACTGAAACAGCATAATAGTCAACATGAAAACAATAGCATTATTAGTTTTATGTGTGACAAGTAATTCTCTTTTTGGCCTCAATGCCCTATTTGCTGTACATGGATACATTGCTACACATTCAGGACATCCCTTTTCGTATTGCCCGATTAGCCTTTTTTCTCCCCTGCAGCCCTGCCCAATTTTTCTTGTGAGGAAAATAAATAAATAAATAATTAAAATAAGACATAAGAAAAGGACAGACAGAACATAATTACATAATACATAAACCTGCCCCAGTGAGATTGACTGACCTTACCTCATAGTACGCAAATATCAAATTACCATTAGCAAATTCGAGACACTATAAGCATGGTATTCAATATGAAAAATTCTAAAAGACGCTCTATATATCAATTATGTGGATGAAACAAATTCTATCTGATTCAATCTTTAGTCAATGTTTGGAATTCATTTGAAAAACAAACCCTATGGAAGATGTAGATTTACATAGAGCGATGTTTTTGTTTTTAAATTAAGGTGTGTAATCACAGGTCGTTTCATCATTCACCCTTGCCAGGGTCAGAGAAGCAAATTCCTCTGTATTGGCAAATTATGAATAATTATGTCTATCTATTATTTAGAATACTCAGAGAAATGGTATGAAAATTTATCTTCTTATTCATGTAAAATGCAAAAAAAAAAAAAAAAAGAAGAAAGAAATAATAATAATAATAATAATTATAATAAATACATTAAAAAAAAAAATGCAAGTTCAACATTTTCCAACCCTTGGGCCAAATCTGCGACATTAACTCCTAAAGTTTCACTAAATTCAGTACACAAAATATTTATAACACCAGGACTCAAAAGGATTTACTTCAAAATTATAACAGTCCTGTTTTGAACAGATTGCAATATAATGTCAGGTGATACAGTTAGCAAAATGTACAACTACGATAAGTAAGTCAGGTCAAAGTATTGACCCCAAGTAAGACAAGAAACTGAAGTCTCGTAAAATATTAAGATTGAATATATAGTAATCATTGACGGTGAATTCACACAGATATTATAACCGAAATTGGGGTGAAATTGAACTATTACCAAGCACTGTCTTAGGTATATAACTAATTATGACACAAAATAGCTTAATCAAATGTCGTATGAACCTTGGTCGATAATGATTCGGAGAGTTAATTATGTTGAAGATAGTAGTTGACTGAAACAAGGGCAGGATCTACCAAAAAGACACAACAACAACAACAGGAACAATAAGAACAATAATAACAACAACAACAAACACAAAATTGTTCTTATGAAGGAGATGATATAGACCAAAACATTTCTTTGCTCTTGTTTTTTCTTTTGTTTTGTTTTTTTCCTTTGTGCAAATTTTGAACAGTCCATTATGAAGGTTTTTGCTCCAACAATGTTTTTATTTTTCAAAAGATGATAATGAAAGTCCAGTTAAGTTGATCAGAAGATAATCAGAAACAAACATTTCGACAAAATAATAAAGAAAGAACGATTTGAAGGTGTGTGTTGGCGGGATTGGGGGGGGGGGGGGCCGGGGGGTCAGGGGAAGAAAAAGAGAAAAACACAAGGGGAAAAAAAAGAAAAAAAAAAGAGATTCATTTTTCTATTTTTCCTAACAAATTGCTCTTCTTTCACTGTATAAATCAATAAATAACTTTTTGCCCATGAGATTTCTTATTCATTAGGTAACAATAAGCCCAGACAAATATCTTTGTCACATTCTCAAGTCAATCATAATTTGAGCAGTATTGCAGCATTGATTTATATGCTAGACGTAAAAACATAAAATAAAATAAATAAATAAATAATAATTCCAGCATTAGAAATTTTGAACTCTATAGTTTGCCATAACATTACATTGACATTAATTAGTGTTATTTTCATATTTCAAAATGGCCTGAAGGAAACTTGTTATGTAATATATTCTCAAATAACTTCTCACCAATTGGCTCGTGACATTAACAGTCAGTACGTTCTATGCTCAGTGTAATAGCATCAATAAAACAAATTCTAATAAGTAAATTTAACGAAATCAGACTATTTTACACTATCCCAAAAGCTTTTGTTTGTTATTTTAAAGCAAACAAAAAAGGGATTCTATCAGCCTGTAAGCACACGACAATCAAGTATTGAAAGTTCTGTACCTCACAGAACAAACACAAAAATGTTCTAGTTTGTAAAATAATAAAGTTGTCATAAATCTGGCACAACCACGAGATATCACCAATTATTAATTAAATATGAAATTTCCATTCAACAATGAATAAAATCACAACTCTTTTTTCGATGGTTTGTTATACAGCCTGTCATCTATAGTGTGTCATGTATAGTATGTCATTTTCAGTATGTCACTTATCACGTCATTTTTAGTATGTCACTTGTCACGTCATTTTTTGTACGTCACTAATCACGTCGACTTATGTACGTCATTCATCATGTCATCTTCAGTATGTCACTAGTCACATCATCTTCATTACGTCACTAATCCCGTCCTGTTTTGTAATGCCACTAATCACATTATCTTCAGTATATCACAAATAACGGGTCTTTTTCAGCATATCACCAATCACGTTCTCTTCAGTATATCAGTCATCTTCAGCACGTCAATTATGACGTCATTTTCAGTATGTCAATAATCACGTCATCTTCACCTTTCACTAATCACGTCATCTTCAGTATGTCACTAATCACGTCATTTTCAGTGTCACTAATCACACAGACTATCACAAGGAGAAACGTTTTAACAATGTAAAAAACAGAGTACTCTGTTGAGTTTAGTGTTGTTCTGAAAATTTCTTTATAATGGTCACTTTCTTTAAATGATCAGGCAATAACAGCGAGTCCGGCGTTCCTTGTTCATTTTATGGTCTCAGCGACTTAACATTAAAAGTGTTCTTGAGTAATTATAATTATCACTCCTGCATTAAAAGATCCAAGTTGCTAAAAGACGCTGCCATCCTTGATATTAAAAAAACTTTTTTTTTCCATAAATAAGTAAATAAGTTGATAAATGAATAATTAAAAACATAAACAAGTAAATGAATAAATTCAAAATGTGGATTATTCATGTGAATTCATCGAAATAACGTTTTCTATGAATGCCTTTCAATTACAAATGTATTTAAAGAACAAAAACAAACAAGCAAACAAACAAACAAGCAAGCAAACACACAAACAGACAAACAAACAAACAAACCAATGAATGAATAGAATGAGCCCAAGCATCAGAAGACAGACTGAAGCCAAAGTGAAGACGATCAGGAAGTTACAAGGGCAGTAACCAATAACCATACCACAAATCATTAGTTATTTCCCTTTTTGCCCTGGGTTTCAGCATCGTTCTTGAACAGTTGCTTTTCGTTTTAAACTTCCATCAATTGCGGCAACAAAAGTCGAATTTAGAAAAGGAAAAGACATCAAAAGGGTGACAAAAACGCTGAAACATCTTGTTAATCATGTAACTGATATGAAAAAAAAAAACCTATAAAAATACCAGAAAATATCATACTGTGGAATTATAGCAAATGCCTAAAATATTGTTAGAAAATGATAGACAGGACAGGCCGTATCTGCACAACTGGAGTTCCTGCGGAAGTGTTTGACTTGTGTATTTCTTAAGATAAAATCTAGGTCTTAAAAGACGGTTGATCTCAAATTTAGCATAGTTTTCTGAGCCGTTTTTAAGTAACTGAAAAATTATGTTCATTTAAATTTGCCCGTTCAGACGATTTCCTACCTTGTTTAAAAACTATATTCAAATCGATCTCATGTAACTTGCAGGAGTTTGTTAAAGTTTACAATTTAACTCATGGGCGAGGTAAACGAAAATGGCTTAAGAGCAACTGATTGACCCATAGCAACAGAAACCAGATCAACCTCCGAGATCGCTTTTGCAGCAAATATATAGCCCTTCTGAATGACCTTAATAGATTATTCTTTCGTGCAATTTTCGGATGATATTCTAAAAATTTATATTAATGTAAAGCTATAAAAAGTCCTGTGACCATTTATATTTCAATTAGGTAAAAGTCTGTATAAAATGTCAAGGTAACTGATAAGAACGTTTTTTGTTTAAGATAAATGGTTCGAAAAGACGTGAAAAATCCATTTGATAATAGCAATACATGTATTACAAAAACAAACAAACAAACAAACAAACAAACAAACAAACAAACAAAAACACAAACACACAAACAAACAAACAAACAAGCACACAAACACGCACACACACATATTCATTGGAAACATTTCATTTTAATATACATGAAAAATTGGTTAAAGATGGATCTATAGGGACCAGTAGGCTACAGATGTACCACGGATAGATAAAAGTCCAGAAATAGCCCCTGAGGACGTCTCGGTAATTTCCCACTTAGTTCGGCGTGTTACGACCATACTAGAGGATCGAAGGGCGACTAAGTCCTTGCATGTGTGCAGGTTCACAGAAAGAGCTATTGAGGATTGTTTTATACCCTGTCTTCTGGACGGCTGTGGATTTTCAGCTTGGCCCGACATTGTACAGAAGTAGTTGTGTGTAGCCATACTAATTATACATTAACAATAAATGAAAACATGTAAGAATGACAGGATATGGCTAAATCATGGAGTTTTTACTATTGTACTGGAGAGCGGACTGATGACGTCGCCTTAACAAAACACCCCATGTCTTGCGTGTCGACACTGGACGCCATGGCCATGGAGACGTTGCTATTTTCCTATGCTTAGTGTCCTTAACCATTCACGGAGTTAGTCAGTATTCTGATGTATTAACTCTTTTCTTGTAAATAAACGGATACATTTTTTTTTTAAATCGAGAGCTACGGCAAGGACAGAATATAACAGACTTGAATCATGAGCTAAGGACAGTGTGAATTTCGTTCTTTCGTGAAATCCTGAACACGTGGTAACATAATAACAACGGCGTTAACTAGGTGTCTTTCCCTCATAGGCATGGCTCCATACTCAGCATGTGTGACGTCATCAGTCGGCTCTCCAGTGTGAATAGTATAAGATCCTTGGACTAAATCAAGACTGAAATGAAAATATAACAACAAACCCCACTGCTACAGTTTTGTGTTAACATTTTCCGTACAAACTAACTAAACAAAAATAAAAATCAACAAATACCCACATCTCAGCTGTGGGCCCTTTCTTGTGCTACATGCCTATCTGTGTTGAAGGCATTCCTTAGTCACCAAATAAATAAATAAATAGATAAATAAATAAATAAATGCAGACAAATGAATAAGGTACAATGTGTAATTAATCAATTAATTAGTGGGGAAGAAAACAACAGTAGAGCATAATATCATCTTCTGCTGAAATAGGAATTCCAAACACACAATCATAATCATATAAATATTCAGATGGGAATTTGCATGAGAATTCCAGACATTACGAAAAACATAATCCCCTGGCATTATCAACAAAATTAATGGCATGGTAATGGTGGTGGGTACACAGCGATGGTGATGTTTCATATATTGCCATTGCCGTTACGGTGAACGAGGAAGACAGCTAGCCTGCCTCACTATTACAACTCTGGTACAGCAATGTCCTATGAGGAAGAAATACACCGACTGTAGCTATACAGTATTAGATTTAACATGTCTGTGGATACCATGTGACAGTGAACACCCTTTTAACACTTTGTCTGCGAACTCGTGTCAATCCCAGCTGTCTTAGTCTGTGAATAGCTTGTCAGGAGCAGCTGTATATTTTTGTGTAAAGCACTCAATAACAACTGCATTTAAACAGCCTCTCACGGTCTATTCATGACCACACTGCAGTAACCAGATGTGAAATACGTCTGTTCATATCCGATCAAAACCGATACGTTAACCCTATCACAGTCTGTTCTGTCAACATTTTCTGATGACCAGATTTATGGAGCATCCTGCAAAGAGCAGCCGCTCTGTGAAACACGATCTGTTTGTGAAAGTGATGAAGTACTGATTAACTTTTATGGCCAATTTTGTCCACCAGCAAACTTTCCACAACTCCTTTATGAACCACACATTATATCACGGTCAATATGTTGTCAGCCAAGGGCCGAAGACAGTCATCCCCTCAGTAAAAAACAGCTTGTAACTAACTGTGCAGTGATAAGCAAACAGGCTATTGTTAGCCTACACGTTATGATTAACATGCACTTTGTACTGAACCTGTGATTACACAAAATAATCTTTTGAGAGTCTAAAATGATAGAGGGGGTCGATAAAGAATAGGTAAAGATGCCCTCAGAGGACACAACTGTCAAACTGGGGGTTGTACGGAAAAAGGGAAGTTTTATTCATTGCATCTTGCCTGAATTGTGCTAAATTCCTGTCACAACCGTGCACAGGAAAGATCTGTCACAAGTGTACACAGGAAAGAACTACCATTAATAAGTCATACTGTAAAGGGCCATTATGCAAGTGTTTCGTTTTTAATTAAAAAAAAAAAAAAACTCACCGTACACATTACTTTGTCATTGAGTATCCCTCCCTCTCACAACATTGTTTTAGATATTAATTTCCATGAAATGTATAAATTATATATCCTCAGCCTTTGCCTGAAGATTTATTCCGATTCTCGAATTCATAACCTGTGTATACCAATGTTCCAGTACACTCGTACATACCACATCTTTACAGTTTCCACAGAAAATTGTTGGTCCCTTTCCTTGCTATGCTGCAGCACACCAAAGTTAATATGCCTGACTAAAGACATAATATTTAAGTGCGGTATCAGGCTGGGGTAAGCTGTAATCTTGTTTCCATTCAGTCAAAGGAGTAAATCCCTCAGTCAGTTCAGGAAGTTAACCCGGCTTCTGTTCCAGCTAACAATGTTATAAAGTTCTCGCAAAACACGAGGCATATCATCAAACACATAATCTTGTCACATAAATAGTTGCAGTCTACTTTGGGAGAACTATTCGTTGATATTTCATCCAAATTATCTCAAGAACGATTCATATCAATGATCATGTGTGATCACAATTGTAGCAGGTAGTTTGCCATTTCTATTTCAAGAGGTCCTGCCTAGCATATTAAGAAAACATTGGCACTAGTCACATTTTCTTGAATAAAGATAAATTTATCTCAGTGTGGAATCCGAAAGTCTTGATCCCCGTGAAAACAACATCAAGGTCACAATCACTCAAGCAATAGAGAAGATGTGTGTATGACATTACTTTGTTTTTGCGTACAAGTAACATATTTTGAATTGTTCTCACTCTTTCCAATAATGTGGCATCAATTTTCTTTTCTTTTTTTCTTTTTTTTGTTTTGACCCAAAGCATTTTCAAATGCCAGTTGCCTTCCATTACACCACAAATGACGAAGTCTTTGATAACCATAGATTTTATCATGAATATTCAATAACCAAGTAACAGTTCTAATGACTTATAGAATAAAGAGACGAAATGTGTGCGCTTGCAAACTCATGTCAGATGACATCATCGCACCTTCACACAGTACATGCTCGTTTTTCATTTGATCGATCCTCGGGGCCTTGAAATATAAGTGTACACACAGAATGCCACGAAGAGCACAAATTTCGATGATGTCATCCCACGACTGGCTCCGTCAGAAGTAGATGCAGAACTCCGTGTGCAGTTGACGTTGACCGATGGTGATGCTGAGGACAAATGACAAAATACCTGTTTACTCTCTTTCTTGTTGTTATTTATTATGATTACTATTGTTTTCGTTTAATTATTATAATTATCTTTTTTTTCTAACAATCTATATAACAAGAGCGATCAGGGGGCGTGGCACTTATCTTATGGTCCAATAAAGTCGGAATCGGCAGGCATTTAAAAT
>JBCAUA010011213.1:0-13128 GCA_038406235.1 Peronia verruculata | reverse complement strand
TCTATCTATCTATCTATCTATCTATCTGTCTGTCTGTCTGTCTGTCTGTCTGTCTGTCTGTCTGTCTGTCTGTCTGTATCTCTGTCTGTCTGCTGATTATCTTGCTTTCTATTTATATCCAGATTCAGCCATTTCTCCATCTGTTAGGCTATGAGCTGCTGTCCATTACTTGTCTATTTCTATTTAGAATTATTTAACCAAATTTAATCATCCAATGAGAGAATATGATATAGCATAAAGAAAAGTTCAGCACAAGTGAATATAAATGAAAATTAGAGTGGATAGACCATAAAGCATGGACGATCATTATGCACTTGATATTAGTGCTCTCACTTTAATTTCACTGATATTCATTTTCCTTGCGATAACACTGTTATCCTTCCAGGTAATAAAAGAGTCTAAATACGTGTTATTTATTCTACCTTGGAGTCAGGTCTATCATGCTATTTTGCCTTTAATTAGCCAATGTTTCCTGATTCAATATCTTCAGTGCTAGAGAGAAATGCTAGATCAAACCATCTTTCTCCCCATTGATATGGCGAAGTGAAAGGACGCAGCATGGGACCATGTTTTCGTAAACCGTATGTGTGACATAAAAAATGTACAATTAATGAGGATTTCGAGATTAACCACATCATCAAGAGATTTTTGCTCACACTCACAGGCAGGTCTTGACCAATAATAAGCACTCAGAGACATTCACGCCATGTAAACAGACTAGAATATTGATAAGTGGTACAATGTGTCTTTCACATGATTGCTACACAGCGAGACATTCGCTGTCGTGAATGCATGAACGCATATGGGTCACCCATTCCTTGAAAACCAGTGACATGGATGGCTATTTTTTTTTTCTCCGGGCAGCCATACTCATGTCCTTTCCCGAGTCAAATATTTGTCACCAAACCTTTTGTTTGAATTTTGGGAAATGATCTAAGAACTGTCACTCATTGCGCAAGCAATATTGTCGAGTTCCAACTCTTCAAGAGCCCGCTTACCATTCTGACAGTGTGGACTGTGCAATGTCATGATGGAATATAACCCTCAATTCCAGTAATGCAAAAGTGATAGATACCAATTTCCTTCTTCTTCTTCCTTCTCTTCTTCTTCTCCTTATTGTTATTGTCTTTTGGAAAAGGTCATACTGGGTGAGTACAGGGCCTACTATCTAGAACTGTTATAGAGAACACCAGTTTTCCCCCTCAACTGCTGCCATCCTCCACATTTAATTCTTAATGATGATGATTATTATTAATACTATTTCATTTTTGTTCTTGTCACAGTGCATCAAGTGCCAGCAGTGCTTCGTCACCGTCCAGCCTCACATCTGGAACCAGTCCTCTGTCACTGACTAGCCTTCTGTCTCAGTCTTCTATAGTCAGGTAACCCACTGAGTGATAAGAATACACAAACACATTTAAATAGATAATCGGTAATAATAGATTATAAAACACTTGCAGCCTGTACTTACGGGGATAGGTACAATATAAATACTCTCTATTATTATCATTACCATTATTAGTAATAAAAAGTACTTATGTAGTGCTTATCTCCGTAGAATGAAGGCTCAAAGCGCTTTACAGTATATTATTACCACGATAGCTCAAGTGGAGACACTCAGATACAGTCCCAGCTTTCATGGGAAGCATACAAGATTGTTGCTCAGGTCCTCATGAAGATAACAATAAAATTCTCTGTCTATAATTGGGTATTCACTTTAATCTCAGTCAAGTCAGGAAATGTGTGTGAATTGTCTTCAATAAGGATAAAATACTTTAACCTATTAGGTTCGAGTCTTGAAGTCTTTGTCCACAGTGCAACCATCCAATCACTGGGTTCACTTCTCCAAATGCCAAACATCATTAGGCCACACACCTCTGGAGAACTTTTTAGGAGGGTGGGGGTGGGGGCTGTGGGTACTTAAAATAAGGCTTTGGGACTAAGATATCAAAAATGAACTCCTCTCATATCAGAAAAACAATGGAGGTTTGCCAGAAACAAATGCTTTATGCCCCAAAATGGCACCAACACAGCACCACTAAATGAATGTATAGAGAAAATCATGAACATTCAATTGCGATTTTCTCAATGTTTATGATTTCTTCACCTTTTTTCCCCAAGCACGTTTTCATTTCTTAACCAATTGCCTTCAAATTTGGTATTTACATATTCCATAGCATGTGGTTAATAAAATACATCGCTTTTTCTGAAGTTAATTTCCATTTTGAAGGAAACTTGGATATTTAGTGGAAACTTGCGAAAAAAGTGCCTCCATCAACATACATATTTCAAAAATTTATAAAAATTCCCTGATTTATTCAAAAAAGAAAATGCATTTTGACTTTTACATAGGGTTATATTTTTGATGTGCAAAATTTCACACCAACCCATTCAAAATGCTAGGACCTTAGGCTTTTGAAATTATCTAATTTTCAAAACACAAAATCCAATATGGCGACATTGTCACGGCAACCAGATGCAAAACAAAAATCTTTTCCACACATATCCTCTAATTTGGACCTGCTGAATCCAAAGCTCAAAAAATCCCTAGTTAAAGCATTTGAACAATCACTCTCAAGACCTGCACCCCCCTCTAAGAGGATTGTGGCGTATGTGTGTGCGCGCGCACACGTGCGCGTGCGGAGGGGAGTCGAGGGGGATGGGGAGGAGAAGGAAAAATGAAAATAATGCTATGACAGGCTATACACCATAGAGCAATTAGATGTGGAACCATTTATGGAGCATAATAGCATGAGGTTAGCAAGGCCAGTGCTGATGATGTACATGCACCAGATGACAATAATACCTCATAGTCACGGAGGAGATATAATAGTTTTTGATGATGACGAACTGTTTTTTGTTTGTTTGTTTGTTTGATTGCATTACATTATTATTTGCCCTAATAGTTTCTTATAACATACACAGCAACTTTTTTGACAATGATGAAAGACACTTCAATCTTCTTAAAGCCCAAATTTTCGAAAGCTAGTATCACATATTCAGCATGAAAAAATTGTTTTTATCTCACTAAGGCAGTACAGTTCCACAGCTTGGGTCAATGTTCGTGACAGGGACGTAATTTTTCTGAACAACAAAGAAAATTGAATACTGTACATTGTACATGAAGCCACGAGATAACCCCTCGCCCTCAACCCCTGGAGGCTGAAAAGCTAACAAACACTGTAACCGCCAATGCAGACACAGTAGGGCCTAGTCTGTTAGGCCTGTGATGTGTAACTTCACGTTGTTCACCGTGTGCCGTTCCCTTGCTTGCGGTTGGATTGGTTGATCATTTCTCATAACCACATACAATGTTTGATACCGGGACAGTTTTGTACCGATAGTCTTATGGCCATGCCCAGCTCACCAGAACAGAGCAGAACTGTTCTGTTTCAGCTGAGTAGCTGTGTTATGGTACACTAACACATATCATTCTGTAGGCCCACTTAAAATGTAACAAATTTGGCTCAAGAAAGTCCTGCTTTAGTGGGTACTAGCCAGGCACTGAAAAGAGCTTGTAACAAGCACACTTGCCAGTACAGGCACAATTTTGTCAAAAACCGTAAAATATGTTAGTATTGTCACAATTTTATTATCCCTTTAAATGTCTCAAAATCTCATATATAATTTGACTTTTTGGACTTCGCCATCATGCACTCTGAGATATTTATTGCGCTCTGAGGTGAAATTCCTTCTGGTATGGCTTGAGCCCAGTTTGGCTAATAAATGACATTGACAGTTATCGCATGAATGAGATGATAACGTTTTTCACTAGTATTTCAGACAGCATAGTGGAAAATATTATCTTCACTAGATGCAGAACACCTCAGCTGCGTCCGTAATAAATCCGTGGGCACGGTTTTGAATAATGATGTAAAATGTAAGCGACTTTTTGTGTGTTTGGTTGTTTGTTTGTTTATTTTTTACTTTTTTGGGGGGTCAATTTTCTGATTTTAATTCCAAATGGTTAATAAACCTCTTAATTTTGTTCTATCATGCGTTTTCTTACCTCAACACGATGTGACTTTTGTTAAACACCATTGACCTTGCATAGGAAAAATATTGTAAAAAGTACCGTACATTAATATAATAATAATAATAATAATATTAATAAAATTTTCCTTACCTCCCACTCTCTATCAGATACCAATATATATATATATATTTGCAAATTTTATTAAAGAAATTAGTCAGGAAACATGTTATATTGTACACAATTATGGATTTCACTAACAAATCTTGGGCTAACAATCAACCTACACCGATTCGCCACTAATGGGCGAAATACAAATTTCAATCATGGGTTAACTTTTTTGCAATACTTTTTGTTCAGCATATTTTTGCGTTATTGAGTTGAGGAGCTCCTATCTTGTCAAATGTGATTTCAGCCTTCATGCTTTCCAATATGCGTGTTGTTATTAAAGCTTTTGGATAACAGCATCAAAGTTGAAGCAGTAGACCTATTTGAGGCTGGAAAGCTCCATGAAGCTGAAGACTGATAGTTGTACCAGATTCTTCCTGATACAGAATTCTTTCAATGGTTGTATGTGAGTATTAAAGAACGCTATCATTTAACAAAATAAGCCTATTTATTTGTTTCTTAAGTAGATTTATTTTTATCCTAGTCCAGTCCACTTTTTCTAGTATGTATCTCATCTTTATTTAAATCTGTTAAAATCTATTAACAGCGCTTAATTCTCAAGCAACATTGACTTACTAAAGTACTCATGGGTTTTCTTTCCCTCATTTTAGATCTAGATCTAGTTCTAACAATTATGATTGTCCAGTGCTTTAATCAATCAAGCCATAGAATTAGATTTTATGTATTATTCGACAGGTCATAGATGAATACAGTTCTTCGATAATTTGAAAAAAACAACAACAACAATAACAAACAAAAAAAAAAAAGATGCAATGCAGTATCTTCCTACAGGTTGTGAAATATGAGCATGAATGCAGCTTTTTTGACAGACTGCAGATTAATTGTTCCAATGCAGTCTCTTGGATAAATTGTGAAATGTTATCATTAGTAATCCTTTTCCGACAAATTGCAAACTACTTTTCCCAAAATAAAAGTTGCAAAATTTGAATTTTTATTCCACTTTTCCAAAGGTTACAAAATAATGTCTTAAATTCAACTTTTTTGGCAACTGGCTGGTGTGAACATTGATACAGGTGTTCCAACAAGCACTTACAAAGAGCTCTTATACAGCTTTTCCAAACTGGCGAAATCTGAACATTAATTTGCAAAATGTATACATTAATGTTTCTTCTCCACCAAGTTGCAAATGTGGGTATTGATGCAACTTCTACATCAGGTTTGCACAATCTGAGCATGAAAGCAGCTTTTTGGAAAACTTTCTCTTGATAATTTCATCGGTGTCAATGATTATTATGTAGATATTGTACTGACTTTGGTAATTTAAGAAACTTTTGTTATTCAAGTTAATTTTCTTTCTCTCATACAGACACAAGTTCCTTGCTGCAGTTGGTTTGACAAGGGCAACAATGATTCTGAATAATAGTTTTATTGAGAATGAAAGAGGAAGGAAACGCTTCATCTATGCAACTGATAATCAGTGAATTCTAAAAAATGAGGAGTAGTTGACTATGTGCAAGAAAAGATTGGTGAATTCTGAAAGGTGAAATGATCAGTTATTCTCTTCTGCAAGAGACGATCTGTGAATCCTGGGAGGAGTACAAGGACAGGATGCCCCTTTGCTTTCTTGCTTTTATTTTTGAAAATTCTAGGAGTATAATATCATGATATGGTTTTATTGTTTGTGAATTTTTCCAGCATACCAGCACGATTGTGGTTAAACTGTCCCCATATAATATGGATTCACATAGGAATGGCAGAGGGCTATGTTGGCTTTTTTCTTAGGATGCATACTGTCGAGTCTGCTTAACTCGAATTTGCCGGGACCAGCCTCATTTAGGAGAAAAAGAAAAAAAATGAGGCTTCCAGTTTTTTGTCAAGGGAAACAACTCTGGAATTATCTATGAGGCAAAGAAAAAAAAAATGAAGCTGCCGCTTTCTCCACATGTTCCCGATGTTTTTATAATATATCGTGGAGTGTATTTGGGGGGATGCCATACGTTTCAGCTATGGCCTTCTTGGACATCGCACTCTTGTCTATTTTCTGCATCAGTTTCATTTTTAACTCAACAGAAAGAACCGTCTTCTTTCTCTTCAATGGGTTAGAGGGAGCCATCCCATAGATCTTGTCTACAAAATGAAGCAAGTCAAGAGCACAATGTTAATACTGAAAAGAACTGATTTTATTAGGCAATATATCATTAAAGAAAAGCAGGCATATTCTACTCAAAATAATCTTTTAATTCCTATGTCACAAGTGTCCAGTGTGACCACCACCTGCAGCAAGAGTAACAACAGCGAAATAAGCGAATTCTTCCCAGACGCCTTTAACGTATCACGATCCACTGGGATGATCCACAGCTCTTGTTATTCAATGTTTTAGGTCATCGAGGTTCATGGGTATCAATGGATGGATGCAACTACAGCGCCTGTGTGACAGCTATTCAAAACTTAGAAAAACTCTTCTTTCTAATGGACACTGACTAATTGCATGGTAATGCTTAAGATTTGAAGCAATGTGCCATAAAATCCGTTCATTCTTTTTAATAACCCCCATAGGCCATCCTAGTTCTTGTGACACTAAAAAAAATCTATCACTGATATTTACCTCTGCCTTGATGGAATAAAATGTATCCCTCATATTTAGTAATGTATATACCAGTTGAGTGAATGTGAAAATTTTAGAAAGTGAATAACTAATCAGTGATTGATTTGGTAAATAATTTCTCAATAATCATGTTATTTTATAATCATCTACAACAGCTGAAAACAGTTAGAAAAGTCTTAATGTTAGGTATAATTCATCATTGGTTATGCTCATGTAAGGAAAGAAATGTAAAATCGTGTAGTGTGATTTCTTACATTTGTATGATCATACTGTCATTTCAAACCCAAGAAACTTTTGTTCTGTCTTATCCTTTAATTTGTTTCCTTTATGAAACACTCTTAGTGTTATCTTTAAATTGATGTACAAAATTAATTCAGTGCAGCGATGATTGCTAGGGGCCTTTAGTGGAATTAAGTGTCCCAACTTTGAAGGACAATTTCTCCAAAGTTTGATTCTTGCCCATGTTATGGATTGTAATTGCCGCTCATAACCCACCATTGTCATGGCTACAGCTCTAGTTCTGCTGTCTAAAAAAAAAAAAAAAAACTCAAGGTAATGTATATGATTGCATACTCCCCAAAATCAACTTATGAATTGAACTGACAGGCGACATTACACATTTTACCAATAATGGACTAGTTTAATTATGATTATCGGTGTATATGTGTGTTTGTGTGTGTATGCGTGCATGAATGCGTTCGTGCATGAGTGTGTGTGTGTGTGTGTGTGTATGGTTTTTTTTTCTTTGATGAGTTCTTATTTCACAGTTCTGTCATGAAATCCGCATTGATATAGACAAATGGATATTACTAGCCTACACATTCCATGATCTGCTTGTCTCTCAGTGCCACCAGAAGTCAGACGTCAATGACAAGCCCTATGTCTCTCACAAGTCTCATATCCAGAACGCCTCTCACCAGGTATAACTGCCGGCACTGTTCTAACAAACCTTGGGAAAATACCTTTTCCTTGAAAACTATGTTGAAATCTTGCCACCAGACTAATTCATTTGGTTGCGTCGAAAAATATCTGTTTGCTACCACTCAGCACCATAATATTAACTCCTCCCGAAAAAGGTTTGACCTAAGTAATTAATACATTTGCTCCTAATCGATGGGTTTCTTTCAAATTTTGTATGGCAATGTGAATGATGAATGGACTTTGTTGCCTGAAGAAGGACCAAGTTGGTCCGAAAATTTGGCGATTTAACATCAAGAAGTTATTTATAAGTGTTATTTGCTTTTTTCAATTTTTTTTTTTTCTAAATTGTTGTGTTAGTTGCCGGTTGGACAGTCTTTCTCTATTTTATAAAATGATGATGATGACAATGATGATGATGATAAAGGGGATCAAAGTCGACATCACTGCGACAGCATCAGTCTTAGCACCAGCAACACCATCCACAACAAGAACACAAACTCTCCTTAGTGAGCAGTATTGTGCTACACATCGAACGCTCACAGCCCCTGGAGAATCGGCTCGTCTCACATTATACATGTACCACAAATTACTGTACTTTCAAGGCTGAGCCCTACACAAAATAAATACTGCCTTTTAATTTTGTCCTCTGTTCAGCCATATCTCATTCTTTGCATGGCCACAATATAAACAGGTTGATGATAAGTTAATTAATGAATGAGTTAAATAAATAAATAAATAAAAATGAGTAAATAGATCAAGGGCATTATGTAATTCACAAAACAAAAGCACTCACAAATGAAAAAAAAAATATAAGTGGTTCATTAATTGAAGACGTACCTAGGGGCACTATCAGAAAACAGTCCACCACAAAGAGTTTGACGTAGACAATCAGAATTGCTTGAAACGATGAAAACAGTTACATAAGCCCAAATCATTATTAACTTAACCCTTTGTTTCCAACTGTTTGTTTCGTATTTGTTTCCATGTGTTCGGTGTTCAGCTAACTGAATTGCTGGAACAGCATAGTATCTGTGTCACGTAATGAAAAGTTACGTTTTCTTTAGCTCTGAATACCCCCGCAAAACAACAGATGCCACGATGGCAACAAATAAAAGATATTGCCGTAACTCTCTCTCTCTCTCACTCTCTCTCTCTCTCTCTCTTTCTCTTTCCTTCCCTCCTCTTCCCATCCTGCCCTCCTTTCCTTTACTGCTTCCCAACACTGTATTAGGACCAAAACTGACAGCCGGAGCTTTGTTTGCTAAACGCAACAGAAAGACTATCAGAATGGCTACCAAACTGATAGTTTTTGCTTGTGTGTGTTTGTCTATGTGCACATGTGTATCAGTCTGTTCATTTTACGTGTGTTTCTGTGTCTTTGTTTCTATGTGTGTTTATGTGGGCTTGTGTGAATGAATGTGTGTCATTGTCTTAAGTGTATTTATCATAGTTGTATATGTGCATGTATATGTGACTATGTATTATATGTATATGGCGTGTGTATTTTTGTGTGCATTTTTGTGTGTGTATGTGTGTGCCTGTCTGTATAATTTCATTAAATATATGTCTATTAATAATGTATATTATGACTGTGTTTGTGTGTGGGTGTTATAGTGTGTGTATGCCAGACCGTGCATTTAGGGATGCACGTTCATTCTTAATGTGTTGTATGTCGAAACCGATGTGATTGGATGTTGCACTGTCATATAAATAAAGATCTTCTCTCAAAGCCTTGCTTTAAACTATACCACTGGGGATGACCACCCCGGAGGAGACTGAAAAGCGCATTTAAACTGTAACCGCCGATGTACAACTGGTGCAGTGGTTCGAGGACTAGAAAAAGTTGCAGCGAATTTAATACTAAGTCAGTTCTCCTTTTTATTATCATTGTTATCCTTCATTGTCCTTCTAAACGAATCAAAAGTACAAGTAAAAGTACGTTTAAAGTCGGGTTCTATTCATACTAAAACACAGAGATGAGTTAAAGAACAAGAAAAATCCTGATCATCAGGATCCTTTGCAATTGCTTCTCCCCATTATGTTCTGAGATAGAGATACATACTGAGATGAAAGCCAAAGATTTGCTACATTTTCCCTTCTGTACGTTGACCTAGTCTAAATCATCAACAATCAGAATTGCTTGAAAAGATGACAACAGTTACACATGCCCAAATCATCATTAATTAACCCTTTGTTTCCGACTGTTTGTTTCGTATTATTTTGTTTCCGTGTATTCGGTGTTGAGCTAACTGAATTATGTTTCTTAATATCTGCCAACTTAAGATCTCGAATTTTTTACAAAGAGAAATAAATGCTGTCTCTGGTGATTCTAGATACTGAATGATGTGATAAATGAAACGGAGTGACCGGAAAGAAAAGAAAGAAAGTGACCTAAAAACAAAACCAAAAGCCGACCACAATGCAAATGTCCCTGGCACATAGAGTCTTCTCCATGTACAATGGAAAACTACCAGTTTTGGTGTTTTTTTTTTTAATGTCTGAAAGAAAAAAGGAGGGGGAGGGGGGAAGACTGGAAGGAACGAAAATCAGACACTCAAAATAAATTATTAATGAGATGGACTTCAAGATTTTCAAGAACTTAAAAACGGACGGTAAACGTAAGAGGTGAGAAAATGACAGATGTTGTTCCTTCTCACCACCTCAAACAGCAAAAACAAACAAACAAAAACAAACAACAAAAAAAGGTGATTTCGGTCTAGAATTGAAATTTGAATTTTATAGCCATACAATATTTTTTTAAAATATTTTATTTTGCTTTATCATCATGTGATGAATTTGAGAACTTTCAGGCCACATACCAAGGAAATGATTTATGAGTTTAAAAAAAAAAAAGCGTGCACTCACAGCAAGCATTGTAATAAAGTATAAAATGTGGATACATGCTTCAGATTCCAACAGATATTTATATGTGAGGATGTCTTTGACCCCCCCCCCTCCCCCCGCCCTCTCTCTCTCTCTCTCTCTCTCTGTCTCTCTCCAACCCAATCTCCTTCTGTCTCCTCCCATCGAGATGCATCTGAAGTGGTCCATATCATGATTACAACACTTTAGTTGATATCCGATCCCGGGACGATTGTAGGCCGTCTTTGTGTGGGCCCTAGTTCTAGGCCAGCTCACGGCTCTTTTCCCCCATTTCGCCACGGGACTTCTTTGCTTCTGTAAGATGGTCACCCTTGGCTTACCTCGGCAGTTCTCCGTTGCTCCCACTCTTCTTTTCAATACTTTTCCACCCCTCCAAACAGCCCCCCCCCCCACTTTTCTCCCCGAATGATATTTTGAATTTCTATGTTATGTATTGCCTCCGTTTTTCTATTCTATGGCTCAGTGTCACTAATTATAATCTCGTCTTCTATTTCAAAGAGAAGGGCAACTGGTTTAATACATAATCAACACTCAAAATGTTTCCTAAAATTTCACCATTTTAATTGTTGCAAATGCTTGTATCAGAACAATGATGTGAATCAGACGTACCATGCTTAGTCCTCATTTTAATTGTTGCAAAATGCTTTTATCAGAACAATGATGGGAATCAGACGTGATCTAATGAAGATGTGTGTTTCTCGCAGCGGTAAAGTTTGAAAATTCACTCTTGGACTTGCCAATGATGTTCGTGTTTGAAGACGGAATAAGACAAGACTGACTTAATACTTTACTGTCAACATAAGTACCGGAGTTACTACTCATATAATATTGCGTCAACAGGAACGGCTGTCACCACAAATACTAACTGCAGCAAAAACTGGCTCATATTACGCCTTTCAACCCCCTTTGTGGTAGTTATCCCGACGGGGTACAGCAAAGACATCCATTTCTCATGCATATACCAGAGCAAGCCATCACACCGAGGCGTAGTGGCAGAAGAAACAAAATACATGTATTTCCATGGCAAAAGATGAGTAAATCAGTTAAGCAGTAACTGTGCTCGACATAGAAAGCTCAAAACAGGCTACCTTTTCTCTAGCAAAAGGACCAGTTGAGTTTCATGAAATGCACTAGATCTTTTCCTCCAAAATCAAGTGCTGTCCATCTGCTCTTTAATATTATTATGTCTTGGGGAAAGGAGAGGGGGGGGGCGGTGTTCTTGAACGTACATGAAACAGACTTGAAGATGTCTGGGTTTTTGTTTGTTTGTTTGTTTGTTTCAATCTTATTCAAAGATTTTCAAAAGATCTTGTCAATGTAAAAGCAGAATTTGGTGATGCATAATGCAGTGCAGGTGTACTACATCTAGCAATAAACTAAAGCCAGGCGAATGGCCGAAGGGTGTGTGGGTAAAGCGGCCCGGGCGGTTGGGGGGGGGGGGTGTATATGGATGATTTTGCAGTAGACAGTAAGAAAAGGCCCAATGACAGACAATCACAGAGATGGTAACTTAACTGGCCCAAGAGCGGTGAAGAGAAATGAGTTATTAATGCGTAGCGGTATAACGCACTTGCGCACGGGGATTTCAGGTTTGTCTGGTCTGGTGTAGCAAAGAGCGAAATTGCAGGCAATGGGCTCTGTAGAGCTAACAGAGATGATGTTCGAATTCGGCAAGTGAAGCCATGATAGCGTATGGTCCGACATTTTAAAGCAACTTAGATTACATTATTCCTTTTAGCTCACCAACAGCTTTGAAATGTTTTTCTAGCTTACTTTTCCGTATTGTGTAAGACTGGTTTAGTTGGATAAGTTGATACCTAGAAGTGAGTGAATGAGTGAGTGAGTTTGTGAGTGAGTGAGAGAGAGAGAGAGAGAGAGAGAGAGACGGGGCCAGAGGGGTGGGATGTGTGGATTTCATAAGAAAGAAACGCGAACAGACAAATGGACATACAGAAACATAGGCAGGCAAATAGTCAAGCAGACAAAACAGAAACAGAGAACAGTCGAAGTGAGAGCAAGACAGAGACAAGTGAGTGATAAGAGAAATGGACAGAAAATTCCGACAACACGTTAAAGAGGGGAGGGGGGGGGGGGGGTGAAGACAGACGAGTGCAATGGAGACAAACCGACGTGTTTGAAGAAAAGGGGCGGTGCTAAGGAACAAAACGAACGACGTTGTGAGGAGACCCGCGGGTCGGCGAGGAGGGTGTCACTCAAGGCGAAGACTCCGCCCACATTTTGATTTCCTTATCTTGCGCCAGCCCACTCGCTGTGCTACTGTCGCTTTCAGCCAAGAGCAGTGTCTGGAACCGAGCGTGTGAGCGAGGTTTGTTAGTTTCCGTGAAACGGCCAGCTAAACAACGCGCGCCCGAGTGAGTGGCTTGTGTTTTTTCATTGGAGGAAAAACAGCCACGTACCTGGAAATTTCTCGCGTCTCCGTTTATTTTGCTTAGGCTGACCTTGTGCCGAAGAAAAGGTATAGCACAGGTCTGTTGTAACGAATGTAAAGAATTAAAGTGGGCAGATGGACAATAAAACAGGAGTATCTATCTATCTATCTATCTATCTATCTATCTATCTATCTATCTATCTATCTATCTATCTATCTATCTATCTA